>CM059791.1:105735072-105952572 GCA_030435695.1 Brachymystax lenok tsinlingensis
TCTCTCCCTTTACAGGCCAGAGAGCCCAAGGCTCTGATGAAGATTCACACCCTGAACGCCTCCTTCCAGCCTGGTAAAATAGGCCAGCCCCACGGCCTGCAGGTCACCTATCTGAAAAACAACAGCACCAGGAACATCTTTGTCTACCACAAGGATGGCAAGGTGAGGTGAACAAATTTGACTTGGCTGCTGCTGGACACAAACAGACTGTCAGGAATGTGCAGTCGACTCCTGGGCCATGTTCATTTTTTCATTTTTAAAATTTTATTTCACCTTTATTTAACCAGGTAAGCCAGTTGGGAACATGTTCTCATTTACAACTGCGACCTGGCCAAGATAAAGCAAAGCAGTGTGACAAAAACAACAACACAGAGTTACACATGGGATAAACAAACGTACAGTCAATAACACGATAGAAAATCTGTATACAGTGTGTACAAATTAAGTTAGGAGGTAAGGCAATAAATAGGCCATTGTGGCAAAGTAATTACAATTTAGCAATTAACACTGGAGTGATAGATGTGCAGATGAGGATGTGCAAGTAGAAATACTGGTATAAATACTGGTGTGCAAAAGAGCAGCTTTTTTTTTTTTATAATATGGGGATGAGGTAGGTAGTTGGTTGGATGTGCTATTTACAGATGGGCTGTGTACAGCTGCAGCGATTGTTAATCGGCTTAATTGGCTCTGACAGCCAATGCTTGAAGTTAGTGAGGGAGATATAAGTCTCCAACTTCAGTGATTTTTACAGTTCGTTCCAGTCATTGGCAGCAGAGAACTGGAAGGAAAGACGGCCAAAGGAGTTGTTGGCTTTGGGGATGACCAGTGAAATATACCTGCTATATACCTGCTGGAGCGCGTGCTACGGGTGGGTGTTGCTATGGTGACCAGTGAGCTGAGATAAGGCGGAGCTTTACCTAGCAAAGACTTATAGATGACCTGGAGCCAGTGGGATTGGCGACGAATATGTACGAGGACCAGCCAACGAGACCATACAGGTCGCAATGGTGGGTAGTATATGGGGCTTTGGTGACAAAATGGATGGCACTGTGATAGACTGCATCCAATTTGCTGAGTAGAGTGTTGGAGGCTATTTTGTAAATGACATCGCCGAAGTTAAGGATCGTTAGGGTGCACAACAGAATAAAAAATAACATTCGGAACGAGAAACGAAAATGACGTCTCTTATTGGATGAGTTAAAGTAGTCCCTCCCTCTTCCAGTTAGTTTTTCTTCTGTTTGGTGTCTAATGAACACGACCCTGAGCAATGCAGTTCAACAGTGCCATATCAAGTACATTCTCTTGACTTGCTCTGGATATCTGCATGCTCCGGAATGGATCATTTGCATTCACACCAGTCCCACGAAATTACATTAATCTAGGTCATGTCTGTAGCAAAACATTTTTAAACGGAAAACAAAAATTTCTTATTGGTCAAGTTCGGTAAGCACCTCCCTGGTTCACTCAGTTTCAAAGCGTTTTCTTCTGTTTCCTGGAAAACTCCACCCAGGAGTGGACTGTCTCTATCGACTGTCAGAAGCATTTGTGTTGTGAAGCGCCTGGCAGCTGAGTAGGAGTATATTTCCCTCTGCAGGACATACGTTGCAATTGCATGCCTTTAAATACACCCTAAAACCAGTAGGAAATATTCTGAAATCAAAGTCGACTACTGTTTACAGTAATGGTGGATTATTGCCAGGAAAGAGTCTGTATCAGGTGTCAGTGTGTATGGAGATCGGGTCGTGTTCAGTGTAGGTAGCACAAAAAGTTGTCTTTCGTTTAATGCCCATTGAACAGGACCCAGATCAGGTTAGCATGTCTTGTGTTTTAGGAAATGGTGGACTGGTTCAACGCCATCAGAGCAGCCAGATTTCACTACCTACAGGTGGCTTTCCCTGGGGCCCATCACGCTGATGTGAGTCTCTCATTATCTTATCATTCTCTCATTAATCCCTCAGTCCCTTCCTCTCTAGTATACACAGGTATTATATACAGCTGGCCCAATTCTACTCCCTATCCCTTCTCCTTGGCCTTAACCCTTCAATGTTTGCATATCCCAAGGGTCTTGATAGATATAAGCAGTGTACTGGTGTATCTTCCATCATATTGCTTATACCTTACGGATCTGCAAACATGGAAGGGTTAGGGCCAATGGGAAGGGGTAGGGAGGGAATTGGGATTGGCTACACACACCATCATATGGTCACAGAATAAAACATTTCTCCTTCATGTATTCATCCAGTTGGTGCCAAAGCTAACACGAAACTACATCAAGGAAGGCTACATGGAGAAGACGGGTCCAAAGGTGAAGTCTTTTAATACATACACTTTAGTTACTTACACTTTAGTTAAACTTTAGTTACTTACACTTTAGTTACACTTTAGTTACTTACACTTTAGTTACTTTGTGACACAGCACTTAATGCTTCTAACTTCATCAGCCCATTGGGTTTCACTGCAAATGTGGTTTAATTTGTACTACACTAACCTACCGCATTAATAATGGCCATGTACGACCTTGGCCACAGTATATTTGCTGGGCCTGTGAGCTGTATGCTTGCCTTATACTGCTTGGTGTGGATAATATATTGTTATTCCAGTATGTGATCCTGTATGTAAGCCAAGAAAGACATTAGTTATGAGAGTACAATAATAGTGCACAGTTGTAAACAAAGTTTCTTCATTAAAGAGGTTATACAGAACTTTTACCTCTGGGGGGGGCTCTGGAACTAAAAGGGGTCCCCTAAATGGACAGACATATTGCCCAGAAATGACCTCATTGGACAGAAAGACAATATATTTAGGTGAATCATTAGCAACTGAACTTCTGTACAGCCTCTTTAATTCCTTCAACCTCTGTCTCCTGTTTCCCTCTTACAGCACACAGAGGGCTTCAAGAAGAGATGGTTCACTATGGATGACAGGAGACTCATGTACTTCAAGGATCCTCTGGTAAGATAGTCAGTGGGTAAATTAGGTGCCATGTCATATGGGTCAAAGAGATGGTGCTGTACCATTTCAGTAAAGAACTATTAGTAACACTTTATTTAGGGCTTACAGTTCAACAGGCTCCAAAATGACTGATAATAGCTCTACTTGATAATAAATGCATAATACCCATTATAAGCAGTTCATTGGTTCTTATGACAAGTCATATAAAGCATTATGGCACTTATAGTACAGTGGTACTGAACTAATGCTATTTGCATGTCATATTATGCAAACTAACATACCCAAAATGATTTATTGGACCTCATATACAATGTGGCTGGTCAGACACACACAACAGGTACACACAGACAAAGACTTGTATAACTAACCTTTGGGGGGACACAATTCAGTCCCATTCAAAATCCTATTTTCCCTAACCCCTAACCCTAAACTTAACCCTAACCAAAAAAACCTAACCTTAACCCTTAACCTAACCCTAAAACGAACCATAGCTCCTAACCCTGAACCTAAACCTAATTCTAACCCTGACACTAATTCTAACCTTAACCCTAAACCCCCTAGAAATAGCATTTGACCTTGTGGGAACTAACAAAAAGTCCCCATTTGGTAAAATGTTTGTTTGTTTACTATTCTTGTGGAGACTTCTGGTCCCCACAAGTATAGTTAAACACGTTCACACACACAACTCTCCCCTTCCCCCACACACTGAGTCTCCTCTCCTCTTTGTTTCTTTGTGAGGATGCCTATGCGCGCGGTGAGGTGTTCATTGGTAGTAAGGAGAACAGCTACATTGTGCTCCCTGGCCTTCCCCCATCCACCCAGGGCTACCACTGGCAGTTTGGCGTCACCATAGTAACGCCCGACAGGAAGTTCCTGTTTACGTGCGAGACCGAGGAGGAGCAGCAGGATTGGATGGCTGCCTTTCAGGGTTTGGTGAATCGACCTATGCTGCCCCAGGAATATGCAGGTAACCATTCACATGGCTCTACCCAGGATTTGTCCAAGGAAAACATATACATTTTCTACATTTAGCAGACAATCTTATCCAGAGCGACTTATAAGAGCAATTATGGTTAAGTGCCTTGCTCAAGGGCACGTCGACAGATTTCCCCCCTAGTCAGCCTAGGGATTCGAGCCAGCGTCCTTTTGGTTACTGGCCCAACACTCTTAACCGCTAGGCTACCTGCCGCCCCTTAGTTGAATAATATTTGGGGTAGTTTAGTATGGGTGATATGTTGAGTGAGGTGTCCAGCATACTAATAGTGACCTAATCCCCTTCCGTTGGTGGATATTTCTCGCTAATGCATTTGATGCCCTTCTGATGATTGGTGAATTGATAGCTATATGCTTCCACTGTGTTTATGGCAGTAGAGGCTATATTATGCTTCCACTGTGTTCATGGCAGTAGAGGCTATATTATGCTTCCACTGTGTTCATGGCAGTAGAGGCTATATTATGCTTCCACTGTGTTTATGGCAGTAGAGGCTATATTATGCTTCCACTGTGTTCATGGCAGTAGAGGCTATATTATGCTTCCACTGTGTTCATGGCAGTAGAGGCTATATTATGCTTCCACTGAGTTCATGGCAGTAGAGGCTATATTATGCTTCCACTGAGTTCATGGCAGTAGAGGCTATATTATGCTTCCACTGTGTTCATGGCAGTAGAGGCTATATTATGCTTCCACTGAGTTCATGGCAGTAGAGGCTATATTATGCTTCCACTGAGTTCATGGCAGTAGAGGCTATGACAGTTTATGTGGAGCTGAACCACTCTATTTTACACAGTTGATTTCTCCTGGTACCTGGTTAAGTGACTGATTTAGCCTCTCTCTCTCTCTCTCTCTCTCTCTCTCTCTCTCTCTCTCTCTCTGCAGTGGAGGCCAACTTTAAGCACAAGCACTGAGAGGAGGAGGACAAGAAGGAAAATGATATACAATTAAGGATAAACCACACAGAGCAGTAAAAGAGGGGGGAGAGAGGACTCCAGAGGGTGGTGTTACTGTCCTGTTGCCATACTCCTCTACTCCGCCTTACCCCAAATCCTGCCCATATATAATGAACAAAAATATAAACGCAACATGCAACAATTTAAACGATTTTACAGAGTTACAGTTCATATCAGTCAATTGAAATAAATAAATTAGGCCCTAATATATAGATTTC
Organism: Brachymystax lenok tsinlingensis; assembly: GCA_030435695.1. NCBI lineage: Eukaryota > Metazoa > Chordata > Actinopteri > Salmoniformes > Salmonidae > Brachymystax > Brachymystax lenok. Next base: position 105,740,190 of record CM059791.1, read on the forward strand.
ACAACTGGGCAGGGGCGCAGCCATGGAAGGCATGGGAGGGCATAGGCCCACCCACTTGGGAGCCCAGCCAATCAGAATGAGTTTTTCTCCACAAAAGGGCTTTATTACAGACAGAAATACTCCTCCGTTTCATCACCCACAGGTGAAAAAGCCGGATGTGGAGGTCCTGGGCTGGCTTGGTTACACGTAGTCTGCTGTTGTGAGGCTAGTTGGACATACTGGCAAATTCTCTAAAACGACGTTGGGAGGTGGCTTATGGTAGAGAAATTAACTTTCAGTTCACTAGCAACAGCTCTGGTGGACATTCCTGCAGTCAGCATGCCAATTGCACACTCCCTTAAAACTTGAGACATCTGTGGCATTGTGTTGCGTGACAAAACAGCACATTTTAGATTGGCCTTTTGCTGTCCCCAGCACAAGGTGCATCTGTGTAATGATCATGCTGTTTAACCACATCTTGATATGCCACACCTGTCAAGTGGATGGATTATCTTGGAAAATGAGAAATGCTCACTAACAGGGATGTAACCAAATGTGTGCACAAAATTAGAGATAAATAAGCTTTTTGTGCAAATGGAACATTTCTGGGATCTTTTATTTCAGCTCATGAAACATGGGACCAAGACATTACATGTTGCATTTATATTTTTGTTCAGTATAGTTGGAAAGAGAGCCCAGAATTATGTTGACCTCCTAAACTCATAGGAAGTCCCACCAAGTTAACTACGTACCATTCAATGGCGCTGCTAGTGCTGAGTGATTTGTGCTTTTTGAGGTCGGTTCGGTTTCGGTTAGGTAAGAAAATAGTATTTTTTACATTAAATGCGCTATTCATAATGTGGGTTGAATACTGTAAAACAGAATAAAACAAATTAATAAAATTCCCATGATGGTAGTGGCTACCCATTACTGCTTATCACGTAATCATAATTTATTCACATTACTGTAATCAAATATTTCAGTTGTCTATATTACATTTGTTTCATTTGATGACTTTATTTCATTCCAAGTCATCATCTCATCTCTATAGCTGCTGCCTATGCTGTCTGATAAAATCCCTATTTTAGTAGTTCTTTAAAGTAAATGAGGCATACTTTATGACTGCTGAATACCAACTATCAATCATTTAGATCATGTATGTTCAGGTAGAGATACCTCGCAAAGCAACAGATGCTCTCTATATCACTTCACGATCATGCATTCTTCTGTCTCTTCCAAAGCAGTTGTAAAAGAAACACAGATGGGACAAGTAGATGCGCAATGGATTATGGTCATTGTAGTTAATTACCACGTTTTATGCACTAAACTATGCAGAATATTAGCCCTGTTGGAAACTAAAACTCCATGCTATATCGCAGTTCAGGCTATATGCAATTTATCACTAGAGAAACTGTGCAACCCGAACAAAATGGGATTCAAATAATTTAACCGACGTCGGTCAATTAGTTGTTTAAAAAACGAAAAATAACCAACATTGATTAATCGCTCAGCACTAGGCACTGCACATGCTAAAACAGATTTTCTGGCAAGTGCATCATCTATCCATCTTTATGATCCTGCCTCATGTATCTCCAGACTCTTTATGCCAACTCCACCCTCATAGTCACTTTATATTTCCATGTCGTTGGAAATGGCACCCTATTCCCTATGAAGCACCTTTTATAGGGCTCTGGTAGTAGTAGTGCACTATAGGGAACAGGGGAGCATTTCGTACGCACACACTGTTAATCCGAATCAGAATCACCATTATTCGCCAAGTACATTTACACATACACAGAATGTGCCTTGGTGCTGCCAGCAGTAGACAATATACAAACAGAATACAGCCACATAGACCTCATACAGAATATACAACATCGGAACAGTAACCATAAAACATCCCACTCTGGAGTATAGGCTGATTACAGTGGGAATATACCATTTACAGAGGGGCTATATCTATATAAGCAGAGGGAGGGATCCTGCCGTGGATACTGTGTTGTACGGAGGTGTACATAGTGCAAAGGCAGTATAGTGCAGATTAGTATTTGAGGTCATTGATGAGAAGGTTCAGTAAATCGGCCCAATGCAAAGTCATATGAATGTTTTCCTAACTGTCCTACAGTTGTCGTGAGAAAATAACTTGACAATTTACAAAAGAGATACAACTGGTATATGTGTAATGTTGGCTCCTGGACTGAATTTATGAGTGTGATGTGGACCTTGTTTGTTAAATGACATGATATGCTATGCTAGCCTGGTCCCAGATCTGTTAATGCAGTCTTGACAAGTCCTATGGCCATTCTCAAGTTGGCAAAACCACACAAACAGATCTGGGACCAGGCTAATGTTATGCTGCTTTGATAGTTGATAGTGAATATTTTCCTTCTTCTCTTTAGAGACTGGACTGAATAATCAATTTCAAGGCCAGTGGGAACTGACTGAATGTGATGGGGCCATTGTGTGTCTCTGGTGAATACTAACTGCTCTCAGTCTCTCTAGTAGTTTCCAAAACAGACATTGACACTGTGGATGTATTTCCTTGTTCATTTCTTTGTATTGGTGCAGATGTATATTCATTTATTTATCGCTTTGTGTTGTGAAGCTTAACATTATGATAAGCACTGCAGTTACAGGAACCAATGTTTTTATTTTACAGCTGTGACTGACTAAATTTGAAAGGGAGAATTGTGAATTACTTGAATAGGTTTCTCCAGTGAAAAAAAAACAGATTTAATATATCAGTTGATGTTATGGGCCCTGTTCAAATACTTCAGAAATTGCTAATCTAAAGGAAAACATGGAAGGATGAATTTTCTAAAGTATTCTAATTTGTCATTTTGGTGTCCTGCCTACAGGTTCTTTCCATATATTGTAACTTATCTTTACCAGCAGAGGGAGACAACGTCAAAACTTTGAACACACTCATTCAGATTTTTACATGGGGAGAATCTCAATGGTTTGCTTGATTTCTCACGTCCGCTCCGCCGCACTCGCCTGGTGGAAAACGTGGACACATATGTGCTTGCATTAAATTTGACTTTCCTTTACTCGTGCGCCATCAGGCAATTTACAGTTAGAGAGGAATCCCAAAATATGTGTAGTGTTAAAAAGAAATGTAGCCAGACATTTTATAGAGAACAGATTTAGTAGCATAGTTTTTAAACGTGAGCATGCTTTTCTCTACCGAGAAGAAAACAGCTGATTTTGTGGCGGATTTCATAACGCTTCTACCGAGCCAGAGGATACATTTGTGCTTCCTCGCTGGGAGAAGGCTATTGAGGAGGACACTACCCCGTTCGCCTATTAACAAATTGACACTTGTCTACATATGGCGACCACTTTTAGTTTTATGGGTCACGAAAGACAAAAGTACTTTGGAGTCGAGAAGAGGACAGACTTTTCTCCAATTGAGAATCTCCCAAGATTTCCAATGTGTTCTTTTTAAGTGGATTGGATCAAGAGTCCCAGCAATGACTAGTATTTTGTTGTAATCTTTATTGTATTGAACTTTAATTTGAGAAGAAAGTTGTTGCACACTGAAAAGTAGTAAAACATCTCATGAGGGTATAACAATACATTGTCTGGACATCTAATTTCAAGTTATGTAAATACTGTACATTTAATATTCTGTTTCTATGGATGTTGATAGTAATACACTGAAAGTACATGAAGGATCTTTGTGAAATACTGATTATTAACCGAGAACTGATAAAAGACGAGAATCAAACGACGCGACATCTTAATTTGTGGTTAAGAAAGAATAGAAAAAGAATGTAATGTAAATACAAAAATCCTTGAAGATTTTCAAAAGATATGACCCTGATTAAACATTTAAAGATGACAAACACTTTATTTACATAACATTCACCATATACATATATTACAAAAAATAGGCAGCAAAAGAGTATTGATGATTCAAACAACATGAAACAATACTCCAGTCATAAAGATATTGCAAAATATTACTGGTTTCCCTTTCTTCATTATTGTATATATTTCATTCCAAATTATTGTACAACACTTGAGACAAAATTAACACAAAAATGCTTTTATTTGCTTCATTTGAGTTCTCTCTAGGTTCAAGGCTTCGTTATCAAGCTAGGTCTACACTTAACACCACTACAAGAGATCTAAGGACTGAAGGCTCGACTAAACATTTACTGGCAGGAAAAGCCAACTTAAATAAATTCAAGATTTTGTACATCGTAATTAATATTTTTCCACCAGAAAATAGATGTATGCATTAACCATAATCTATTTCTAAAACTGTATTTACTTTAGATGTATTGGACTTCAGAGTGATTTTGAAATTGCCACTGAATTCTGCCTTTATTTTGATTGACAGGTAAGACTCTACACTTTTACCTCTAACATTTGCCATCAATGTCTTAACTTTAACGTTGAATATACATTTCACTACATTCCCTTATGGGGGATCTTTAGGAAAATGCTTGTTATAAATGAATACCACTGTAGGAGATTAGAATGCTGGTGAGTTGAAGTTGGCTGAAAAAGCCTTAACATATGACTTACTGATGTAGAATCTTAATTTGATCACTCTTTGTCGCTGAGAATGCAAACGTGTAATGTATTCAAGGTTTAAAAAGGTTTCTAAAGATTGTAATTTCCACTCTAAAATGTCGGACTTGATTTGCCTTAACGAAAAACGTATCAACCCCTACAAAAATGTAAATTAATTATAATCCACATAATAATTCACATTTCCTGTTGCTGCAGGATGATTTTCCTGCGGTTAATAACTGGCTCAAATTAAGATCCTACATCTGTACTGTGATACTGAGCCATCCTGACAACTGACAATGACCTGACTATACACATTCGACTACATACAATATATACATTCATCCTGATACTGTACAGGAATACATTCTTACAATGAGCTATGCGGGACATTCTCACTTCCTTTTCTGATTATGAACACGGATTAAGCAGGAGAACTGACAGCTGAGTTTAACCGAGTAAGACAGTGATGGAGGTTCATTCAGTGGTAGGGGATATATGTGGTGTGTCCCAATAAACATATTTTTCCTGAAGTGTGCACTTGTTCACTACTTACCACAAATCTAAAAGCATTGGATTGGTGGAGGTACGGGCTAGTTTCCATCATGTTTTTTATACCAATCATACTAACCCTTTCAGATCAGTGAAGCGAAGTAAACAAGTGCACACTTTGAGAGAAAGGAGTGATAATTGGGACATAGCCCAGGAGTCATACAGTGATAGAAAGGTAGACTTCAAGGGTCATGGGGTCAACCAGGGATAATAATAATCATTGATTAAACTTTTATAGCGCTTTTCATTACAGACAGAATCTCAAGGTGAATGTTAAGCAAAAGAATCAACAAAAAGTAATTTAAAAAGAAATAGGCTAAAACATTTGCTAGGTCAGCTAGTTTGAGTGGTTCTTGATAAGCTAGTTTGAGTGGTTCTAGATCAGCTAGTTTGAGTGGTTCTTGATCAGCTAGTTTGAGTGGTTCTAGATCAGCAAGTTTGAGTGGTTCTAGATCAGCCAGTTTGAGTGGTTCTAGATGAGCTCTAGTTTTGGTGGTTCTAGAGCTGACTCAGGTTCATGAAAGTGGCAGCTAGATGGTCAATGATAAGAGGTTGTCAGTCAGTGATGAGATTAAATACGTGGGTCATAGTGTACATTTTCCTGGACCACTAAGCATTACGCTATCTGGCTCGAAGGACCATGAAAATGACCAGTTAGGCCGCAATTGAAGATCTCACATGGACTAGGAGGATTTTATGCATGGAGGTATACAGTCAGTCATTCTATGGGTAATACAGGGTACAGACAGTCATAGGGTAAACAGGGTAAGACAGTCATAGGGTTAACATGGTCAGACAGTCATGGGGTTAACAGGGTCAGACGGTTATGGGCTTAACAGGGTCAGACGGTTATGGGGTTAACAGGGCCAGACAGTCAGGGGGATAACACGGTCAGACAGTCAAGGGGTAACAGGGTCAGACAGTCATGGGCTTAACATGGTCAAACAGTCATAGGGTTAACAGGGTCAGACAGTCATGGGGTTAACAGGGTCTGACTGTCATAGGGTTAACAGGGTCAGACCGTGATGGGGTTAACAAGGTCAGACAGTCATGGGGTTAAAAGGGTCAGACAGTCAGGGTGATAACACGGTCAGACAGTCATGGGCTTAACAGGGTCATACACTCATGGGGTTAACAGGGTCAGACAGTCATGGGCTTAACAGGGTCAGACAGTCAGGGGGATAACACGGTCAGACAGTCACAGGGTTAACATGGTCAGACAGTCATGGGGTTAACAGGGTCAGACAGTCATTGGGTTAACAGGGTCAGACAGTCATGGGGTAAAAGGGTCTGATCGTCATAGGGTTAACAGGGTCAGACAGTCATGGGTTAACAGGGTCAGACAGTCATGGGGTTAACAGGTCAGACAGTCATGGGGTTAACAGGGTCAGACAGTCATGGGTTAACATGGTCAGACAGTCATGGTTAACAGGGGTCAGACAGTCATGGGTTAACAGGGTCAGACAGTCATGGGTTAACACTCAGACAGTCATAACAGTCATGGGGTTAACATGGGTCAGACCGTCATAGGGTTAACATGGTCAGACCACAGGGTCATGTCAGACAGTCAGGTTAACAGGGTCAGACAGTCATGGGGGGTCAGACAGTCATGGTTAACAGTCAGACAGTCATGGGGTTAACAGGGTCATGGGTTAACAGTCAGGTTAACAAGGTCAGACAGTCAGGTTAACAGGTCAGACAGTCATAAGGGTTAACATGGCCAGACAGTCATAGGGTTAACAAACAGACAGTCATAGGGTTAACATGGTCAGACAGTCATAGGGTTAACAGGTCAGACAGTCATAGGGTTAACAGACAGTCATGGGTTAACAGGTCAGACAGTCATGGGGTTAACAGACAGTCATGGGTTAACAGACAGTCATTAACAGGGTCAGACAGTCATGGGTTAACATGGGTCAGACAGTCATGGGGTTAACAGGGTCAGACAGTCAGGGTTAACAGGGTCAGACAGGGGGTTAACAGACAGTCCGGGTTAACAGGTCCAGACAGTCATGGGTCAGACAGTCATGGGCTTAACAGGGTCAGACAGTCATGGGGTTAACAGGGTCCAGACAGTCATGGGTTAACAGGGTCAGGGTTAACAGGGTCAGACAGGTTAACATGGTCAGACAGTCATGGGGTTAACAGGGTCAGACAGTCATGTTAACAGGGTCAGACAGTCATAAGATTAACAAGGCCAGACATTAACAGGGTTTAACATGGGTTAACAGTCATGGGGTTAACAGGGTCAGACAGTCATGGGTTAACAGGTCAGTCAGACAGTCATAGGGTTAACATGGGTCAGACAGTCAGGGTTAACATGGTCAGACATGGTTAAAAGTCATGGTTAACACAGACAGTCATGGGGTTAACAGGGTCAGACAGTCATGGGGCTTAACATGGTTAACAGGGTCAGACAGTCATAAGTCAGATTAACATGGTCCAGACAGTTAACATGGTCAGACAGTCATAAGTCTTAACAGGGTCAGACAGTCATAGGGTTAACAGGGTCAGACAGTCATAGGCTGGACAGTCAACAGTTAACAGTCATAACAGTCATAGGGTTAACATGGTCAGACAGTCATGGGCTTAACAGGGTCAGACAGTCATGGGGTTAACAGGGTCAGACAGTCATGGGCTTAACAGGGTCAGACAGTCATGGGGTTAACAGGGTCAGACAGTCAGGGGTTAACACGGTCAGACAGTCATGGGTTAACAGGGTCAGACAGTCATGGGGTTAACAGGGTCAGACAGTCATGGGTTAACAGGGTCCAGACAGTCATGGGGTTAAAAGGGTCAGACAGTCATGGGGTTAACAGGGTCAGACAGTCATGGGGTTAACAAGGGTCAGACAGTCATGGGGTTAACAGGGTCAGACAGTCATGGTTAACATGGTCAGACAGTCATGGGTTAAAACAGGGTCAGACAGTCATGGGTTAACAGGGTCAGACAGTCATGGGGTTAACATGGTCAGACAGTCATGGTAACAAGGTCAGACAGTCATGGGGTTAACAGGGTCAGACAGTCATGGGGTTAACAGGGTCAGACAGTCATGGGGTTAACAGGGTCAGACAGTCATTGGGTTAACGGGGTCAGACAGTCATGGGGTAAAAGGGTCTGATCGTCATAGGGTTAACAGGGTCAGACCGTCATGGGTTAACAGGGTCAGACCGTCATGGGTTAACAGGGTCAGACCATCATGGGGTTAACATGGTCAGACAGTCATGGGGTTAACAAGGTCAGACAGTCATGGAGTTAACAGGGTCAGACAGTCATAAGATTAACATGGCCAGACATTCATAGGGTTAACATGGTCAAACAGGGTATGATCGTCATAGGGTTAACAGGGTCAGACCGTCATGGGTTAACAGGGTCAGACCGTCATGGGGTTAACATGGTCAGACAGTCATGGGGTTAACAAGGTCAGACAGTCATGGAGTTAACAGGGTCATGGCCAGACATTCATAGGGTTAACATGGTCAAAATAGTCATAGGGTTAACAGGGTCAGACAGTCATAGGGTTAACATGGTCAAACAGTCATAGGGTTAAATGGGTCAGACAGTCATGGGCTTAACAGGGTCAGACAGTCATGGGCTTAACAGGGTCAGACAGTCATGGGTTAACAGGGTCAGACAGTCATGGGGTTAACAGGGTCAGACAGTCATGGGGTTAACAGGGTCAGACAGTCATGGGGTTAACAGGGTCAGACAGTCATGGGGTTAACAGGGTCAGACAGTCATGGGGTTAACAGGGTCAGACAGTCATGGGTAACAGGTCAGACAGTCAGTTAACAGGTCATGGGTTAACAGGGTCAGACAGTCATGGGGTTAACAGGGTCAGACAGTCATGGGGTTAGGTCAGACAGTCAGGTTAACAGGGTCAGACAGTCATCAGGTTAACAGGTCATGGGTCAGACAGTCATGGGGTTAACAGGGTCAGACAGTCATGGGGTTAACAGGGTCAGACAGTCATGGGTTAACAGGTCAGTCATGGGTTAACAGGGTCAGACAGTCATGGGGTTAACAGGTCAGACAGTCATGGGGTTAACAGGTCAGACAGTCATGGGTTAACAGGGTCAGACAGTCATGGGGTTAACAGGGTCAGACAGTCATGGGTTAACAGGTCAGGTCAGACAGTCATGGGTTAACAGGTCAGACAGTCATGGGTTAACAGGGTCAGACAGTCATGGGGTTAACAGGGTCAGACAGTCAGTTAACAAGGTCAGACAGTCATGGGGTTAACAGGGTCAGACAGTCATAACAGGTCAGACAGTCATAGGGGTTAACAGGGTCAGACAGTCATGGTTAACAGGGTCAGACATGGGTTAACATGGTCAGTCAGGGTTAACATGGTCAGACAGTCAGGGTTAACAGGGTCAGACAGTCATGGGGTTAACAGGGTCAGACAGTCATGGGGGGTTAACAGGGTCAGACAGTCATTAACAGGGTCAGACAGTCATGGGGTTAACAGGGTCAGACAGTCATGGGGTTAACAGGGTCAGACAGTCATGGGGTTAACAGGGTCAGACAGTCATGGGGTTAACAGGTCAGACAGTCGTCATGGGTTTAACAGGGTCAGACAGTCATGGGGTTAACAGGGTCAGACAGTCATGGGGTTAACAGGGTCAGACAGTCATGGGGTTAACAGGGTCAGACAGTCATGGGGTTAACAGGGTCAGACAGCAGTCATGGGTTAACAGGTCAGACAGTCATGGGGTTAACAGGGTCAGACAGTCATGGGGTTAAAGGGTCAGACAGTCATGGGGTTAACAGGGTCAGACAGTCAGTGGGTCAGACAGTCAGGGTTAGAAAGGTCAGACAGTCATAGGGTTAACAGGGTCAGACAGTCATGGGGTTAACAGGGTCAGACAGTCATAGGGTTAACAGGGTCAGACAGTCATAGGGTTAACAGGGTCAGACAGTCATGGGGTTAAAAGGGTCAGACAGTCAGGGTGATAACACGGTCAGACAGTCATGGGGTTAACATGGTCAGACAGTCATGGGGTTAACAGGGGTCAGACAGTCATGGGGTTAACATGGTCAGACAGTCATGGGGTTAACAGGGTCAGACAGTCATGGGGTTAACAGGGTCAGACAGTCATGGGGGTTAACAGGGTCAGACCGTCATGGGGTTAAGGGTCAGACAGTCATGGGTTAACAGGGTCAGACAGTCATAGGGTCAGACAGTCATGGGGTTAACAGGTCAGACAGTCATGGGGTCAGACAGTCATGGGGTTAACAGGGTCAGACAGTCATGGGGTTAACAGGTCAGACAGTCATGGGTTAACAGGGTCAGACAGTCATGGGGTTAACATGGTCCAACAGGGTCAGTCATGGGTTAACAGGGTCAGACAGTCATGGGGTTAACATGGTCAGACAGTCATGGGGTTAACAGGGTCAGACAGTCATGGGTTAACAGGGTCAGACAGTCATGGGTTAACAGGGTCAGACAGTCATGGGTTAACATGGTCAGACACTCATGAACAGGTCATGGGGTTAACAGGGTCAGAACAGTCAGACAGTCAGGGGTTAACAGGGTCAGACAGTCGTCCAGGCCAGACAGTCATGGTTAACAGGGTCAGCAGACAGTCATAGGGTTAACAGGGTCAGACAGTCATAGGGTTAACAGGGTCAGACAGGTTAAAGGTTAAAAGGTCAGACAGTCAGGGTTAACAGGGTCAGACAGTCATGGGGTTAACAGGGTCAGACAGTCACAGACAGTCATAGGGTCCAGACAGTCATGGGTTAACAGGGTCAGACAGTCATAGGGTTAACAGGTCACAGGGGGTTAACAGTCAGACAGGGGTTAACAGGTCAGACAGTCATGGGGTTAACAGGGTCAGACAGTCAGGGTTAACAGGTCAGACAGTCATGGGGTTAACAGGGTCAGACAGTCATGGGTTAACAGGGTCAGACAGTCATGGGGTTAACAGGGTCAGACAGTCATGGGGTTAACAGGGTCAGACAGTCATGGTCAGACAGTCATGGGTTAACAGGTCAGACTCAGACAGTCAGGGTTAACAGGGTCAGACAGTCATGGGGTCAGACTGGGTTAACAGGGTCAGACAGTCATGGAGACAGTCATGGGGTTAACAGGGTCAGACAGTCATGGGGTTAACAGGGTCAGACAGTCATGGGGTTAACAGGGTCAGACAGTCATGGGTTAACAGGGTCAGACAGTCATGGGGTTAACAGGGTCAGACAGTCATGGGTTAACAGGGTCAGACAGTCATGGGTTAACAGGGTCAGACAGGGTCAGGTGCAGGTCAGTCATGGGTTCAGTCAGACAGACAGCATGGGTAACAGGGTCAGTCATGGGGTTAACAGGGTCAGACAGTCAGACAGACAGTCATGGGGTTAACATGGTCAGACAGTCATGGGGTTAACAGGGTCAGACAGTAGGGTCATGGGGTTAACATGGTCAGACAGTCATGGGTTAACAGGGTCAGACAGTCATGGGGTTAACAGGGTCAGACAGTCATGGGGTTAACAGGGTCAGACAGTCATGGGGTTAACAGGGTCAGACAGTCATGGGTTAACAGGGTCAGACAGTCATGGGGTTAACAGGGTCAGACAGTCATGGGGTTAACATGGTCAGACAGTCATGGGGTTAACAGGGTCAGACAGTCATGGGGTTAACAGGGTCAGACAGTCATGGGGTTAACAGGGTCCAGACAGTCATGGGGTTAACAGGGTCAGACAGTCATGGGGTTAACAGGGTCAGACAGTGGGGGTTAACAGGGTCAGACAGTCATGTAGGGTTAACAGGGTCAGACAGTCATGGGTTAAAAGGTCAGACAGTCAGGGGTTAACAGGTCAGACAGTCATGGGGTTAACATGGGTCAGACAGTCATGGGGTTAACAGGGTCAGACAGTCATGGGGTTAACAGGGTCAGACAGTCATGGGGTTAACAGGGTCAGACAGTCATGGGGTTAACAGGTCAGACAGTCATGGGGTTAACAGGTCAGACAGTCATAGGGTTAACAGGTCAGACAGTCATGGGTTAACAGGTCATAACAGGTCAGACGGTCAGACAGTCATGGGGTTAACAGGGTCAGACAGTCAGGGGGTTAACAGGGTCAGACAGTCATGGGGTTAACAGGTCAGACAGTCATGGAAAGGGTCAGACAGTCATGGGGTTAACAGGTCAGACAGTCATGGGGTTAACAGGGTCAGACAGTCATGGGGTTAACAGGGTCAGACAGTCAGGGTTAACAGGTCAGACAGTCATGGGGTTAACAGGGTCAGACAGTCATGGGGTTAACAGGGTCAGACAGTCATTAGGGTCATAACAGGTCAGACAGTCATGGGGTTAACAGGGTCAGACAGTCATGGGGTTAACAGGGTCAGACAGTCATGGGGTTAACAGGGTCAGACAGTCATGGGGTTAACAGGGTCAGACAGTCATGGGTTAACAGGTCAGACAGTCATGGTTAACAGGTCAGACAGGGGTTAACAGGGTCAGACAGTCATAGGGTTAACAGGTCAGACAGTCAGGGTCAGACAGTCATGGGGTTAACAGGGTCAGACAGTCATGGGGTTAACAGGTCAGACAGTCATAGGGTTAACATGGTCAGACAGTCATGGGGTTAACAGGTCAGACAGTCATGGGGGTTAACAGGGTCAGACAGTCATGGGGTTAACAGGGTCAGACAGTCATGGGGTTAACAGGTCAGACAGTCATGGGGTTAACAGGGTCAGACAGTCATGGGGTTAACAGGGTCAGACAGTCATGGGGTTAACAGGGTCAGACAGTCATGGGGTTAACAGGGTCAGACAGTCAACAGGGTCAGTCAGGGTTATGGGGACAGATAGGTTAACATCAGTCATAAATGGAGTCAGACAGTCAGATCACAGGTCAGACAGTCAGTTAACAGGGTCAGGTCAGTCAGACAGTCATGGGTTAGACAATCAGTCAGACAGTCAGGTCATGTTAACAGGGTCAGTAGCAGGTCAGACAGTCATGAGGTCAGACAGTCATGGGCAGGTAGTCAGCTAACAGTCATGGGGTTAACATGGTCAGACAGTCATGGGGTTAACAGGTCAGACAGTCATGGGGTTAACAGGGTCAGACAGTCATGGGGTTAACAGGGTCAGACAGTCATGGGGTTAACAGGTCAGACAGTCATGGGGTTAACAGGGTCAGACAGTCAGGGTCAGACAGTCATGGGGTTAACAGGGTCAGACAGTCATGGTTAACAGGGTCAGACAGTCACAGGTCAGCCAGTCAGGGGTTAACATGGTCAGACAGTCATAGGGTTAACAGGGTCAGACAGTCATGGACACAGGGTCAGACAGTCATGGGGTTAACAGGGTCAGACAGTCATGGGGTTAACAGGGTCAGACAGTCATGGGTTAACAGGGTCAGACAGTCATGGGGTTAACAGGTCAGACAGTCATAGGGTTAACAGGGTCAGACAGTCATGAACAGGGTCAGACAGTCATGGGGTTAACAGGTCAGACAGTCATGGTTAACAGGGTCAGACAGTCAGGGGTTAACAGGGTCAGACAGTCATGGGGTTAACAGGGTCAGACAGTCATGGGGTTAACATGGTCAGACAGTCAGGTTAACAGGTCAGACAGTCATGGGGTTAACAGGTCAGACAGTCATGGGGTTACAGGTCAGACAGTCATGGGGTTAACAGGGTCAGACAGTCATGGGGTTAACAGGGTCAGACAGTCATGGGGTTAACATGGTCAGACAGTCATGGGGTTAACAGGGTCAGACAGTCATGGGGTTAACAGGGTCAGACAGTCATGGGGTTAACAGGGTCAGACAGTCATGGGGTTAACAGGGTCAGACAGTCATGGGGTTAACAGGGTCAGACAGTCATGGGGTTAACAGGGTCAGACAGTCATGGGTTAACAGGGTCAGACAGTCATGGGGTTAACAGGGTCAGGTCAGACCGTCATGGGTTAACAGGGTCAGACAGTCATGGGGTTAACATGGTCAGACAGTCATGGGGTTAACAGGGTCAGACAGTCATAGGGTTAACAGGGTCAGACAGTCAGGGGGTTAACAGGGTCAGACAGTCATGGGGTTAACAGGGTCAGACAGTCATGGGGTTAACATGGTCAGACAGTCATGGGGTTAACAGGGTCAGACAGTTGTAGGTTAACATGGGTCAGACAGTCATGGGTTAACAGGGTCAGACAGTCATGGGGTTAACAGGGTCAGACAGTCATGGGGTTAACAGGGTCAGACAGTCATGGGGTTAACAGGTCAGGTTACAGTCAGACTGGGGTTAACAGGGTCAGACAGTCATGGGGTTAACAGGGTCAGACAGTCAGGGTTAACAGGGTCAGACAGTCATGGGGTTAACAGGGTCAGACAGTCATGGGGTTAACAGGGTCAGACATGGGTTAACAGGGTCAGACAGTCATGGGTCAGACAGTCAGTAACAGGGTCAGACAGTCAGGGTTAACAGGGTCAGACAGTCAGGGTTAAAGGTCAGACAGTCATAGGTTAACAGGGTCAGACAGTCATGACCAGTCACAGGGTCAGACAGTCATGGGTTAACATGGTCAGACAGTCATGGGGTTAACAGGGTCAGACAGGGTCAGACAGTCAGGGGTTAACAGGTCAGAGTCATGGGGTTAACATGGGTCAGACAGTCATGGGGTTAACAGGGTCAGACAGTCATGGGGTTAACAGGGTCAGACAGTCATGGGGTTAACAGGGTCAGACAGTCATGGGGTTAACAAGGTCAGACAGTCATGGGGTTAACAAGGTCAGACAGTCATGGGGTTAACAAGGTCAGACAGTCATGGGGTTAACAAGGTCAGACAGTCATGGGGTTAACAGGATCAGACAGTCAGTTAACAGGCAGGAACTCAGACAGTCATGGGTTAACAGGGTCAGACAGTCATGGGGTTAACAGGGTCAGACAGTCATGGGGTTAACAGGGTCAGACAGTCATGGGGTTAACAAGGTCAGACAGTCATGGGGTTAACATGGTCAGACAGTCATAGGGTTAACATGGGTCAGACAGTCATGGGGTTAGGGTTAACATGGTCAGACAGTCATGGGGTTAACAGGGTCAGACAGTCAGGTTAACAGGTCAGTACACAGGTCCAGACAGTCATGGGGTTAACAGGTCAGACAGTCATGGGGTTAACAGGGTCAGACACTCATGGTCAGACAGTCATGGGTTAACAGGGTCAGACAGTCATGGGGTTAACATGGGTCAGACAGTCATGGGTTAACAGGGTCAGACAGTCATGGTCAGACAGTCATGGGGTTAAGGTCAGACAGTCATGGGGTTAACAGGGTCAGACAGTCATGGGGTTAACAGGGTCAGACAGTCATGGGGTTAACATGGTCAGACAGTCATGGGTTAACAGGTCAGACAGTCATGGGCAGGTCAGACAGTCATGGGGTTAACAGGGTCAGACAGTCATGGGGTTAACAGGGTCAGACAGTTAACAGGTTAGACAGTCATGGGGTCAGACAGTCATGGGTTAACAGGTCAGACAGTTAACAGGAGGTTAACAGGGTCAGACAGTCATGGGTTAACAGACAGTCATGGGTTAACAGGGTCAGACAGTCATGGGGTTAACAGGGTCAGACAGTCAGACAGTCATGGGGTTAACAGGTCAGACAGTCATGGGGTTAACATGGTCAGACAGTCATGGGGTTAACAGGGTCAGACAGTCATGGGGTTAACAGGGTCAGACAGTCATGGGGTTAACAGGGTCAGACAGTCATGGGGTTAACAGGGTCAGACAGTCATAGGGTTAAAAGGGTCAGACAGTCATAAGGTTAACATGGTCAGACAGTCATGGGGTTTAACATGGTCAGTCATGGTTAACAGGTTAACATGGTCAGACAGTCATGGTTAACATGGTCAGACAGTCATGGGTTATAACAGGTCAGACAGTCATGGGGTTAACATGGTCAGACACTCATGGGGTTAACATGGTCAGACAGTCATGGGGTTAACAGGGTCAGACAGTCATGGGGTTAACAGGGTCAGACAGTTAGGGGGTTAACAGGGTCAGAGAGTCATAGGGTTAAAAGAATCAGACAGTCATAAGGTTAACATGGTCAGACTAGGTTAACAGTGTCAGACAGTTGTAGGGTTAACATGGTCAGACAGTCATGGGGTTAACAGGGTCAGACAGTCATGGGGTTAACAGGGTCAGACAGTCATGGGGTTAACAGGGTCAGACAGTCATGGGGTTAACAGGGTCAGACAGTCATGGGTTAACAGGGTCAGACAGTCATGGGGTTAACAGGGTCAGACAGTCATGGGGTTAACAGGGTCAGACAGTTATAGGGTAAGGGTCAGACAGTCATAAGGTTAACATGGTCAGACAGTCATGGGGTTAACAGGGTCAGATAGTTATAGGGTTAAAAGGATCAGACAGTCATGGGGTAAACATGGTCAGACAGTCATGGGGTAAACATGGTCAGACAGTCATAGGGTTAACAGGTTCAGACAGTTATGGGGTTAACAGGGTCAGACAGTTGTAGGGTTAACATGGTCAGACAGTCATGGACAGACAGTTGTAGGGTTAACATGGTCAGACAGTCATGGACAGACAGTCATGGGGTTAACAGGGTCAGACAGTCATGGGGTTAACAGGGTCAGACAGCCATGGGGTTAACAGGGTCAGACAGCCATGGGGTTAACAGGGTCAGACAGTCATGGGGTTAACAGGGTCAGACAGTCATGGGGTTAACAGGGTCAGACAGTCATGGGGTTAACAGGGTCAGACAGTTATAGGGTAAAAAGGGTCAGACAGTCATAAGGTTAACATGGTCAGACAGTCATAGGGTTACCATGGTCAGACAGTCATGGGGTTAACAGGGTCAGACAGTCATAGGTTTAACAGGGTCAGACAGTTATGGGGTTAACAGGGTCAGACAGTCATGAGGTTAACAGGATCAGACAGGCATGGGGTTATCAGGGTCAGAAAGTCATGGGGTTAACAGGGTCAGATAGTTATAGGGTTAAAAGGATCAGACAGTCATGGGGTTAACAGGGTAAAAGGATCAGACAGTCAAGGGGTAAACATGGTCACAGTCATGGGGTAAACATGGTCAGACAGTCATGGGGTTAACAGGGTATGACAGTCATAGGGTTAACAGGGTCAGACAGTTATGGGGTTAACAGGGTTTGACCGTCATAGGGTCAGACCGTCATGGGATTAACATGGTCAGACAGTAATGGGGTTAACAGCGTCAGACAGTCATGGGGTTAAAAGGGTCAGACAGTCATGGGGTTAACAGGGTCAGACCGTCATGGGCTTAACAGGGTCAGACCGTCATGGGGTTAACAGGGTCAGACTCTCATGGGGTTAACATGGTCAGACTAGGTTAACAGTGTCAGACAGTTGTAGAGTGAACATGGTCAGACAGTCATAGGGTTACCATGGTCAGACAGTCATAAGGTTACCATGGTCAGACAGTCATAGGGTTAACAGGGTCAAAAAGTCATAGGGTTAACAGGGTCAGACAGTCATGGGGTTAACAGGGTCAGACAGTCATGGGGTTAACAGGGTCAGACAGTCATGGGGTTAACAGGGTCAGACAGTCATGGGGTTAACAGGGTCAGACAGTCATGGGGTTAACAGGGTCAGACAGTCATGGGGTTAACAGGGTCAGACAGTCATGGGGTTAACAGGGTCAGACAGTCATGGGGTTAACGGTCAGTTAACAGGTCAGACAGTCATGGGGTTAACAGGTTAACATGGTCAGACAGTCATGGGGTTAACAGGGTCAGACAGTCATGGGGTTAACAGGGTCAGACAGTCTTTGGGTAAACATGGTCAGACAGTCATGGGGTTAACAGGGTCAGACTCTCATGGGGTTAACATGGTCAGACAGTCATGGGGTTAACAGGGTCAGACAGTCATGGGGTTAACAGGATCAGACAGGCATGAGGTTAACAGGATCAGACAGGCATGGGGTTAACAGGGTCAGACCGTCATGGGGTTAACAGGGTCAGACAGTCATGGGGTTAACAGGGTCAGACAGTTAGGGGTTAACAGGGTCAGAGAGTCATAGGGTAAAAAGAATCAGACAGTCATAAGGTTAACATGGTCAGACAAGGTTAACAGTGTCAGCCAGTTGTAGGGTTAACATGGTCAGACAGTCATGGACAGAAAGTCATGGGGTTAACAGGGTCAGACAGTCATGGGGTTAACAGGGTCAGACAGTCATGGGGTTAACAGGGTCAGACAGTCATGGGGTTAACAGGGTCAGACAGTTATAGGGTAAAAAGGGTCAGACAGTCATAAGGTTAACATGGTCAGACAGTCATAGGGTTACCATGGTCAGACAGTCATGGGGTTAACAGGGTCAGACAGTCATAGGTTTAACAGGGTCAGAAAGTTATAGGGTTAACAGGGTCAGACAGTCATGAGGTTAACAGGATCAGACAGGCATGGGGTTATCAGGGTCAGAAAGTCATGGGGTTAACAGGGTAAAAGGATAAGACAGTCATGGGGTAAACATGGTCAGACAGTCATGGGGTAAACATGGTCAGACAGTCATGGGGTTAACAGGGTATGACAGTCATAGGGTTAACAGGGTCAGACAGTTATGGGGTTAACAGGGTTTGACCGTCATAGGGTCAGACCGTCATGGGATTAACATGGTCAGACAGTCATGGGGTTAACATGGTCAGACAGTCATGGGGTTAAAAGGGTCAGACAGTCATGGGGTTAACAGGGTCAGACCGTCATGGGCTTAACAGGGTCAGACAGTCATGGGGTTAACAGGGTCAGACCGTCATGGGGTTAACAGGGTCAGACTCTCATGGGGTTAACATGGTCAGACAGGCATGGGGTTAACAGGGTCAGACTAGGTTAACAGTGTCAGACAGTTGTAGAGTGAACATGGTCAGACAGTCATAGGGTTAACAGGGTCAGACAGTCATGGCGTTAACAGCGTCAGACAGTCATGGGGTTAACAGGGTCAGACAGTCATGGGGTTAACAGGGTCAGACAGTCATGGGCTTAACAGGGTCAGACAGTCATGGGCTTAACAGGGTCAGACAGTCATTGGCTTAACAGGGTCAGACAGTCAGGGGGATAACATTGTCAGACAGTCATGGGGTTAACATGGTCAGACAGTCATGGGGTTAACAGGATCAGACAGTCATGGGCTTAACAAGGTCAGACACTCATGGGGTTAACAGTGTCAGACAGTCATTGGGTTAACAGGGTCAGACAGCCATGGGGTTAACAGGGTCAGAGAGTCATAGGGTTAAAAGAATCAGACAGTCAAAAGGTTAACATGGTCAGACTAGGTTAAAAGTGTCAGACAGTTGTAGGGTTAACATGGTCAGACAGTCATGGACAGACAGTCATGGGGTTAACAGGGTCAGACATTCATGGGGTTAACAGGGTCAGACAGTCATGGGGTTAACAGGGTCAGACAGTTATGGGGTTAACAGGGTTTGACCGTCATAGGGTCAGACCGTCATGGTTAGACAGTCATGGGGTTAACAGGGTCAGACAGTCAGGAGGTTAACAGGGTCAGACAGTCAGGGGGTTAACAGGGTCAGACAGTCATGGGGTTAACAGGGTCTGACCGTCATGGGGTTAACAGGGTCAGACAGTTATGGGGTTAACAGGGTTTGACCGTCATAGGGTCAGACCGTCATGGGATTAACATGGTCAGACAGTCATGGGGTTAACAGCGTCAGACAGTCATGGGGTTAACAGGGTCAGACCGTCATGGGCTTAACAGGGTCAGACCGTCATGGGCTTAACAGGGTCAGACAGTCATGGGGTTAACAGGGTCAGACCGTCATGGGGTTAACAGGGTCAGACCGTCATGGGGTTAACAGGGTCAGACAGGCATGGGGTTAACAGGGTCAGACTAGGTTAACAGTGTCAGACAGTTGTAGAGTGAACATGGTCAGACAGTCATAGGGTTAACAGGGTCAGACAGTCATGGCGTTAACAGCGTCAGACAGTCATGGGGTTAACAGGGTCAGACAGTCATGGGGTTAACAGGGTCAGACAGTCATGGGCTTAACAGGGTCAGACAGTCATGGGCTTAACAGGGTCAGACAGTCATTGGCTTAACAGGGTCAGACAGTCAGGGGGATAACATTGTCAGACAGTCATGGGGTTAACATGGTCAGACAGTCATGGGGTTAACAGGATCAGACAGTCATGGGCTTAACAAGGTCAGACACTCATGGGGTTAACAGTGTCAGACAGTCATTGGGTTAACAGGGTCAGAGCCCAGCCATGGGGTTAACAGGGTCAGAGAGTCATAGGGTTAAAAGAATCAGACAGTCAAAGGTTAACATGGTCAGACTAGGTTAAAAGTGTCAGACAGTTGTAGGGTTAACATGGTCAGACAGTCATGGACAGACAGTCATGGGGTTAACAGGGTCAGACATTCATGGGGTTAACAGGGTCAGACAGTCATGGGGTTAACAGGGTCAGACAGTTATGGGGTTAACAGGGTTTGACCGTCATAGGGTCAGACCGTCATGGTTAGACAGTCATGGGGTTAACAGGGTCAGACAGTCAGGAGGTTAACAGGGTCAGACAGTCAGGGGGTTAACAGGGTCAGACAGTTATGGGGTTAACAGGGTCTGACCGTCATGGGGTTAACAGGGTCAGACAGTTAGGGGGTTAACAGGGTCAGAGAGTCATAGGGTAAAAAGAATCAGACAGTCATAAGGTTAACATGGTCAGACAAGGTTAACAGTGTCAGCCAGTTGTAGGGTTAACATGGTCAGACAGTCATAGGGTTAACATGGTCAGACAGTCATGGACAGACAGTCATGGGGTTAACAGGGTCAGACAGTTAGGGGTTAACAGGGTCAGAGAGTCATAGGGTAAAAAGAATCAGACAGTCATAAGGTTAACATGGTCAG
The DNA here is from genome assembly GCA_030435695.1 of Brachymystax lenok tsinlingensis. Taxonomy (NCBI): domain Eukaryota; kingdom Metazoa; phylum Chordata; class Actinopteri; order Salmoniformes; family Salmonidae; genus Brachymystax; species Brachymystax lenok. The sequence continues at coordinate 105,761,094 of CM059791.1, forward strand.
ACAAGGTTAACAGTGTCAGCCAGTTGTAGGGTTAACATGGTCAGACAGTCATAGGGTTAACATGGTCAGACAGTCATGGACAGACAGTCATGGGGTTAACATGGTCAGACAGTCATGGGGTTAACAGGGTCAGACAGTCATGGGGTTAACAGGGTCAGACAGTCATGGGGTTAACATGGTCAGACACTCATGGGGTTAACATGGTCAGACAGTCATTGGGTTAACAGGGTCAGACCGTCATGAGGTTAACAGGATCAGACAGGCATGGGGTTATCAGGGTCAGACAGTCATGGGGTTATCAGGGTCAGACAGTTAGGGGGTTAACAGGGTCAGAGAGTCATAGGGTTAAAAGAATCAGACAGTCATAAGGTTAACATGGTCAGACTAGGTTAACAGTGTCAGACAGTTGTAGGGTTAACATGGTCAGACAGTCATGGACAGACAGTCATGGGGTTAACAGGGTCAGACAGTCATGGGGTTAACAGGGTCAGACAGTCATGGGGTTAACAGGGTCAGACAGTCATGGGGTTAACAGGGTCAGACAGTCATGGGGTTAACAGGGTCAGACAGTCATGGGGTTAACAGGGTCAGACAGTCATGGGGTTAACAGGGTCAGACAGTCATGGGGTTAACAGGGTCAGACACTCATGGGGTTAACAGGTTAATACAGTCTTTGGGTAAACATGGTCAGACAGTCATGGGGTTAACAGGGTCAGACAGTCATGGGGTTAACAGGGTCAGACAGTCATGGGGTTAACAGGGTCAGACAGTCATGGGGTTAACAGGGTCAGACAGTCATGGGGTTAACAGGGTCAGACAGTCATGGGGTTAACAGGGTTTGACCGTCATGGGCTTAACAGGGTCAGACACTCATGGGGTTAACAGGTTAATACAGTCTTTGGGTAAACATGGTCAGACAGTCATGGGGTTAACAGGGTCAGACAGTCATGGGGTTAACAGGGTCAGACAGTCATGGGGTTAACAGGGTCAGACAGTCATGGGGTTAACAGGGTCAGACAGTCATGGGGTTAACAGGGTCAGACAGTTATGGGGTTAACAGGGTCAGACAGTCATAGGTTTAACAGGGTCAGACAGTTATGGGGTTAACAGGGTCAGACAGTCATGAGGTTAACAGGGTCAGAGAGTCATAGGGTAAAAAGAATCAGACAGTCATAAGGTTAACATGGTCAGACAAGGTTAACAGTGTCAGCCAGTTGTAGGGTTAACATGGTCACAGTCATAGGGTTAACATGGTCAGACAGTCATGGACAGACAGTCATGGGGTTAACATGGTCAGACAGTCATGGGGTTAACAGGGTCAGACAGTCATGGGGTTAACAGGGTCAGACAGTCATGGGGTTAACAGGGTCAGACAGTCATGGGGTTAACAGGGTCAGACAGTCATGGGGTTAACAGGGTCAGACAGTCATGGGGTTAACAGGGTCAGACAGTCATAGGTTTAACAGGGTCAGACAGTTATGGGGTTAACAGGGTCAGCCAGTCATGAGGTTAACAGGATCAGACAGGCATGGGGTTAACAGGGTCAGACCGTCATGGGGTTAACAGGATCAGACAGTCATGGGCTTAACAAGGTCAGACACTCATGGGGTTAACAGTGTCAGACAGTCATTGGGTTAACAGGGTCAGAGCCCAGCCATGGGGTTAACAGGGTCAGAGAGTCATAGGGTTAAAAGAATCAGACAGTCAAAAGGTTAACATGGTCAGACTAGGTTAAAAGTGTCAGACAGTTGTAGGGTTAACATGGTCAGACAGTCATGGACAGACAGTCATGGGGTTAACAGGGTCAGACATTCATGGGGTTAACAGGGTCAGACAGTCATGGGGTTAACAGGGTCAGACAGTTATGGGGTTAACAGGGTTTGACCGTCATAGGGTCAGACCGTCATGGTTAGACAGTCATGGGGTTAACAGGGTCAGACAGTCAGGAGGTTAACAGGGTCAGACAGTCAGGGGGTTAACAGGGTCAGACAGTTATGGGGTTAACAGGGTCTGACCGTCATGGGGTTAACAGGGTCAGACAGTTAGGGGGTTAACAGGGTCAGAGAGTCATAGGGTAAAAAGAATCAGACAGTCATAAGGTTAACATGGTCAGACAAGGTTAACAGTGTCAGCCAGTTGTAGGGTTAACATGGTCAGACAGTCATAGGGTTAACATGGTCAGACAGTCATGGACAGACAGTCATGGGGTTAACAGGGTCAGACAGTTAGGGGGTTAACAGGGTCAGAGAGTCATAGGGTAAAAAGAATCAGACAGTCATAAGGTTAACATGGTCAGACAAGGTTAACAGTGTCAGCCAGTTGTAGGGTTAACATGGTCAGACAGTCATAGGGTTAACATGGTCAGACAGTCATGGACAGACAGTCATGGGGTTAACATGGTCAGACAGTCATGGGGTTAACAGGGTCAGACAGTCATGGGGTTAACAGGGTCAGACAGTCATGGGGTTAACAGGGTCAGACAGTCATGGGGTTAACAGGGTCAGACAGTCATGGGGTTAACAGGGTCAGACAGTCATGGGGTTAACAGGGTCAGACAGTCATGGGGTTAACAGGGTCAGACAGTCATGGGGTTAACAGGGTCAGACAGTCATGGGGTTAACAGGGTTTGACCGTCATGGGCTTAACAGGGTCAGACACTCATGGGGTTAACAGGTTAATACAGTCTTTGGGTAAACATGGTCAGACAGTCATGGGGTTAACAGGGTCAGACAGTCATGGGGTTAACAGGGTCAGACAGTCATGGGGTTAACAGGGTCAGACAGTCATGGGGTTAACAGGGTCAGACAGTCATGGGGTTAACAGGGTCAGACAGTCATGGGGTTAACAGGGTTTGACCGTCATGGGCTTAACAGGGTCAGACACTCATGGGGTTAACAGGTTAATACAGTCTTTGGGTAAACATGGTCAGACAGTCATGGGGTTAACAGGGTCAGACAGTCATGGGGTTAACAGGGTCAGACAGTCATGGGGTTAACAGGGTCAGACAGTCATGGGGTTAACAGGGTCAGACAGTCATGGGGTTAACAGGGTCAGACAGTCATGGGGTTAACAGGGTCAGACAGTTATGGGGTTAACAGGGTCAGACAGTCATAGGTTTAACAGGGTCAGACAGTTATGGGGTTAACAGGGTCAGACAGTCATGAGGTTAACAGGATCAGACAGGCATGGGGTTAACAGGGTCAGACCGTCATGGGGTTAACAGGGTCAGACAGTTAGGGGGTTAACAGGGTCAGAGAGTCATAGGGTAAAAAGAATCAGACAGTCATAAGGTTAACATGGTCAGACAAGGTTAACAGTGTCAGCCAGTTGTAGGGTTAACATGGTCACAGTCATAGGGTTAACATGGTCAGACAGTCATGGACAGACAGTCATGGGGTTAACATGGTCAGACAGTCATGGGGTTAACAGGGTCAGACAGTCATGGGGTTAACAGGGTCAGACAGTCATGGGGTTAACAGGGTCAGACAGTCATGGGGTTAACAGGGTCAGACAGTCATGGGGTTAACAGGGTCAGACAGTCATGGGGTTAACAGGGTCAGACAGTCATAGGTTTAACAGGGTCAGAAAGTTATGGGGTTAACAGGGTCAGCCAGTCATGAGGTTAACAGGATCAGACAGGCATGGGGTTAACAGGGTCAGACCGTCATGGGGTTAACAGGGTCAGACAGTTAGGGGGTTAACAGGGTCAGAGAGTCATAGGGTAAAAAGAATCAGACAGTCATAAGGTTAACATGGTCAGACAAGGTTAACAGTGTCAGCCAGTTGTAGGGTTAACATGGTCAGACAGTCATAGGGTTAACATGGTCAGACAGTCATGGACAGACAGTCATGGGGTTAACATGGTCAGACAGTCATGGGGTTAACAGGGTCAGACAGTCATGGGGTTAACAGGGTGAGACAGTCATGGGGTTAACATGGTCAGACACTCATGGGGTTAACATGGTCAGACACTCATGGGGTTAACATGGTCAGACAGTCATTGGGTTAACAGGGTCAGACAGTCATGAGGTTAACAGGATCAGACAGGCATGGGGTTATCAGGGTCAAACAGTCATGGGGTTATCAGGGTCAGACAGTTAGGGGGTTAACAGGGTCAGAGAGTCATAGGGTTAAAAGAATCAGACAGTCATAAGGTTAACATGGTCAGACTAGGTTAACAGTGTCAGACAGTTGTAGGGTTAACATGGTCAGACAGTCATGGACAGACAGTCATGGGGTTAACAGGGTCAGACAGTCATGGGGTTAACAGGGTCAGACAGTCATGGGGTTAACAGGGTCAGACAGTCATGGGGTTAACAGGGTCAGACAGTAATGGGGTTAACAGGGTCAGACAGTCATGGGGTTAACAGGGTCAGACAGTCATGGGGTTAACAGGGTCAGACAGTCATGGGGTTAACAGGGTCAGACAGTTATGGGGTTAACAGGGTCAGACAGTCATAGGTTTAACAGGGTCAGACAGTTATGGGGTTAACAGGGTCAGACAGTCATGAGGTTAACAGGATCAGACAGGCATGGGGTTAACAGGGTCAGACCGTCATGGGGTTAACAGGGTCAGACAGTTAGGGGGTTAACAGGGTCAGAGAGTCATAGGGTAAAAAGAATCAGACAGTCATAAGGTTAACATGGTCAGACAAGGTTAACAGTGTCAGCCAGTTGTAGGGTTAACATGGTCAGACAGTCATAGGGTTAACATGGTCAGACAGTCATGGACAGACAGTCATGGGGTTAACATGGTCAGACAGTCATGGGGTTAACAGGGTCAGACAGTCATGGGGTTAACAGGGTCAGACAGTCATGGGATTAACAGGGTCAGACAGTCATGGGGTTAACAGGGTCAGACAGTCATGGGGTTAACAGGGTCAGACAGTCATAGGTTTAACAGGGTCAGACAGTTATGGGGTTAACAGGGTCAGACAGTCATGAGGTTAACAGGATCAGACAGGCATGGGGTTAACAGGGTCAGACCGTCATGGGGTTAACAGGGTCAGACAGTTAGGGGGTTAACAGGGTCAGAGAGTCATAGGGTAAAAAGAATCAGACAGTCATAAGGTTAACATGGTCAGACAAGGTTAACAGTGTCAGCCAGTTGTAGGGTTAACATGGTCAGACAGTCATGGACAGACAGTCATGGGGTTAACATGGTCAGACAGTCATGGGGTTAACAGGGTGAGACAGTCATGGGGTTAACATGGTCAGACACTCATGGGGTTAACATGGTCAGACAGTCATTGGGTTAACAGGGTCAGACAGTCATGAGGTTAACAGGATCAGACAGTCATGGGGTTATCAGGGTCAGACAGTCATGGGGTTATCAGGGTCAGACAGTTAGGGGGTTAACAGGGTCAGAGAGTCATAGGGTTAAAAGAATCAGACAGTCATAAGGTTAAAATGGTCAGACTAGGTTAACAGTGTCAGACAGTTGTAGGGTTAACATGGTCAGACAGTCATGGACAGACAGTCATGGGGTTAACAGGGTCAGACAGTCATGGGGTTAACAGGGTCAGACAGTCATGGGGTTAACAGGGTCAGACAGTCATGGGGTTAACAGGGTCAGACAGTAATGGGGTTAACAGGGTCAGACAGTCATGGGGTTAACAGGGTCAGACAGTTATAGGGTAAAAAGGGTCAGACAGTCATAAGGTTAACATGGTCAGACAGTCATAGGGTTACCATGGTCAGACAGTCATGGGGTTAACAGGGTTAGACAGTCATAGGTTTAACAGGGTCAGACAGTTATGGGGTTAACAGGGTCAGACAGTCATGAGGTTAACAGGATCAGACAGGCATGGGGTTATCAGGGTCAGAAAGTCATGGGGTTAACAGGGTCAGATAGTTATCGGGTTAAAAGGATCAGACAGTCATGGGGTTAACAGGGTAAAAGGATCAGACAGTCATGGGGTAAACATGGTCAGACAGTCATGGGGTAAACATGGTCAGACAGTCATGGGGTTAACAGGGTATGACAGTCATAGGGTTAACAGGGTCAGACAGTTATGGGGTTAACAGGGTCAGACAGTTACGGGGTTAACAGGGTTTGACCGTCATAGGGTCAGACCGTCATGGGATTAACATGGTCAGACAGTCATGGGGTTAACAGCGTCAGACAGTCATGGGGTTAAAAAGGTCAGACAGTCATGGGGTTAACAGGGTCAGACCGTCATGGGCTTAACAGGGTCAGACAGTCATGGGGTTAACAGGGTCAGACCATCATGGGGTTAACAGGGTCAGACAGGCATGGGGTTAACAGGGTCAGACTAGGTTAACAGTGTCAGACAGTTGTAGAGTGAACATGGTCAGACAGTCATAGGGTTAACAGGGTCAGACAGTCATGGCGTTAACAGCGTCAGACAGTCATTGGGTTAACAGGGTCAGACAGTCATGGGGTTAACAGGGTCAGACAGTCATGGGGTTAACAGCGTCAGACAGTCATGGGGTTAAAAGGGTCAGACAGTCATGTGGTTAACAGGGTCAGACCGTCATGGGCTTAACAGGGTCAGACAGTCATGGGGTTAACAGGGTCAGACCGTCATGGGGTTAACAGGGTCAGACTCTCATGGGGTTAACATGGTCAGACAGGCATGGGGTTAACAGGGTCAGACTAGGTTAACAGTGTCAGACAGTTGTAGAGTGAACATGGTCAGACAGTCATAGGGTTAACAGGGTCAGACAGTCATAGGGTTACCATGGTCAGACAGTCATGGGGTTAACAAGGTCAGACAGTCATGGGGTTAACAGGGTCAGACAGTTATAGGGTTAAAAGGATCAGACAGTCATAAGGTTACCATGGTCAGACAGTCATAGGGTTAACAGGGTCAAAAAGTCATAGGGTTAACAGGGTCAGACAGTCATGGGGTTAACAGGGTCAGACACTCATGGGGTTAACAGGGTCAGACACTCATGGGGTTAACAGGGTCAGACACTCATGGGGTTAACAGGGTCAGACACTCATGGGGTTAACACGGTCAGACAGTCAGGGGGATAACACGGTCAGACAGTCATGGGGCTAACAGGGTCAGACAGTCATGGGGTTAACAGGGTCAGACACTCATGGGGTTAACAGGGTCAGACACTCATGGGGTTAACAGGTTAATACAGTCTTTGGGTAAACATGGTCAGACAGTCATGGGGTTAACAGGGTCAGACAGTCATGGGGTTAACAGGGTCAGACAGTCATGGGGTTAACAGGGTCAGACAGTCATGGGGTTAACAGGGTCAGACAGTCAGGAGGTTAACAGGGTCAGACAGTCAGGAGGTTAACAGGGTCAGACAGTCAGGGGGTTAACAGGGTCAGACAGTCATGGGGTTAACAGGGTCTGACCGTCATGGGGTTAACAGGGTCAGACCGTCATGGGGTTAACAGGGTCAGACAGTTAGGGGGTTAACAGGGTCAGAGAGTCATAGGGTAAAAAGAATCAGACAGTCATAAGGTTAACATGGTCAGACAAGGTTAACAGTGTCAGCCAGTTGTAGGGTTAACATGGTCAGACAGTCATAGGGTTAACATGGTCAGACAGTCATGGACAGACAGTCATGGGGTTAACAGGGTCAGACAGTCATGGGGTTAACAGGGTCAGACAGTCATGGGGTTAACAGGGTCAGACAGTCATGGGGTTAACATGGTCAGACACTCATGGGGTTAACATGGTCAGACAGTCATTGGGTTAACAGGGTCAGACCGTCATGAGGTTAACAGGATCAGACAGGCATGGGGTTATCAGGGTCAGACAGTCATGGGGTTATCAGGGTCAGACAGTTAGGGGGTTAACAGGGTCAGAGAGTCATAGGGTTAAAAAGAATCAGACAGTCATAAGGTTAACATGGTCAGACTAGGTTAACAGTGTCAGACAGTTGTAGGGTTAACATGGTCAGACAGTCATGGACAGACAGTCATGGGGTTAACAGGGTCAGACAGTCATGGGGTTAACAGGGTCAGACAGTCATGGGGTTAACAGGGACAGACAGTCATGGGGTTAACAGGGACAGACAGTCATGGGGTTAACAGGGTCAGACAGTCATGGGGTTAACAGGGTCAGACAGTCATGGGGTTAACAGGGTCAGACAGTCATGGGGTTAACAGGGTCAGACAGTCATGGGGTTAACAGGGACAGACAGTCATGGGGTTAACAGGGTCAGACAGTCATGGGGTTAACAGGGTCAGACAGTCATGGGGTTAACAGGGTCAGACAGTCATGGGCTTAACAGAATCAGACAGGCATGGGGTTATCAGGGTCAGAAAGTCATGGGGTTAACAGGGTCAGATAGTTATAGGGTTAAAAGGATCAGACAGTCATGGGGTTAACAGGGTAAAAGGATCAGACAGTCAAGGGGTAAACATGGTCAGACAGTCATGGGGTAAACATGGTCAGACAGTCATGGGGTTAACAGGGTATGACAGTCATAGGGTTAACAGGGTCAGACAGTTATGGGGTTAACAGGGTTTGACCGTCATAGGGTCAGACCGTCATGGGATTAACATGGTCAGACAGTAATGGGGTTAACAGCGTCAGACAGTCATGGGGTTAAAAGGGTCAGACAGTCATGGGGTTAACAGGGTCAGACCGTCATGGGCTTAACAGGGTCAGACCGTCATGGGGTTAACAGGGTCAGACTCTCATGGGGTTAACATGGTCAGACAGGCATGGGGTTAACATGGTCAGACTAGGTTAACAGTGTCAGACAGTTGTAGAGTGAACATGGTCAGACAGTCATAGGGTTAACAGGGTCAGACAGTCATAGGGTTACCATGGTCAGACAGTCATGGGGTTAACAGGGTCAGACAGTCATGGGGTTAACAGGGTCAGACAGTTATAGGGTTAAAACGATCAGACAGTCATAAGGTTACCATGGTCAGACAGTCATAGGGTTAACAGGGTCAAAAAGTCATAGGGTTAACAGGGTCAGACAGTCATGGGGTTAACAGGGTCAGACAGTCATGGGGTTAACAGGGTCAGACACTCATGGGGTTAACAGGGTCAGACACTCACGGGGATAACACAGTCAGACACTCACGGGGATAACACGGTCAGACAGTCATGGGGTTAACAGGGTCAGACAGTCATGGGGTTAACAGGGTCAGACAGTCATGGGGTTAACAGGGTCAGACAGTCATGGGGTTAACAGGGTCAGACAGTCATGGGGTTAACAGGGTTTGACCGTCATGGGCTTAACAGGGTCAGACACTCATGGGGTTAACAGGTTAATACAGTCTTTGGGTAAACATGGTCAGACAGTCATGGGGTTAACAGGGTCAGACAGTCATGGGGTTAACAGGGTCAGACAGTCATGGGGTTAACAGGATCAGACAGGCATGGGGTTAACAGGGTCAGACCGTCATGGGGTTAACAGGGTCAGACCGTCATGGGGTTAACAGGGTCAGACAGTTAGGGGGTTAACAGGGTCAGAGAGTCATAGGGTAAAAAGAATCAGACAGTCATAAGGTTAACATGGTCAGACAAGGTTAACAGTGTCAGCCAGTTGTAGGGTTAACATGGTCAGACAGTCATGGACAGAAAGTCATGGGGTTAACAGGGTCAGACAGTCATGGGGTTAACAGGGTCAGACAGTCATGGGGTTAACAGGGTCAGACAGTCATGGGGTTAACAGGGTCAGACAGTTATAGGGTAAAAAGGGTCAGACAGTCATAAGGTTAACATGGTCAGACAGTCATAGGGTTACCATGGTCAGACAGTCATGGGGTTAACAGGGTCAGACAGTCATAGGTTTAACAGGGTCAGAAAGTTATAGGGTTAACAGGGTCAGACAGTCATGAGGTTAACAGGATCAGACAGGCATGGGGTTATCAGGGTCAGAAAGTCATGGGGTTAACAGGGTAAAAGGATCAGACAGTCATGGGGTAAACATGGTCAGACAGTCATGGGGTAAACATGGTCAGACAGTCATGGGGTTAACAGGGTATGACAGTCATAGGGTTAACAGGGTCAGACAGTTATGGGGTTAACAGGGTTTGACCGTCATAGGGTCAGACCGTCATGGGATTAACATGGTCAGACAGTCATGGGGTTAACAGCGTCAGACAGTCATGGGGTTAAAAGGGTCAGACAGTCATGGGGTTAACAGGGTCAGACCGTCATGGGCTTAACAGGGTCAGACAGTCATGGGGTTAACAGGGTCAGACCGTCATGGGGTTAACAGGGTCAGACTCTCATGGGGTTAACATGGTCAGACAGGCATGGGGTTAACAGGGTCAGACTAGGTTAACAGTGTCAGACAGTTGTAGAGTGAACATGGTCAGACAGTCATAGGGTTAACAGGGTCAGACAGTCATGGCGTTAACAGCGTCAGACAGTCATGGGGTTAACAGGGTCAGACAGTCATGGGGTTAACAGGGTCAGACAGTCATGGGCTTAACAGGGTCAGACAGTCATGGGCTTAACAGGGTCAGACAGTCATTGGCTTAACAGGGTCAGACAGTCAGGGGGATAACATTGTCAGACAGTCATGGGGTTAACATGGTCAGACAGTCATGGGGTTAACAGGATCAGACAGTCATGGGCTTAACAAGGTCAGACACTCATGGGGTTAACAGTGTCAGACAGTCATTGGGTTAACAGGGTCAGAGCCCAGCCATGGGGTTAACAGGGTCAGAGAGTCATAGGGTTAAAAGAATCAGACAGTCAAAAGGTTAACATGGTCAGACTAGGTTAAAAGTGTCAGACAGTTGTAGGGTTAACATGGTCAGACAGTCATGGACAGACAGTCATGGGGTTAACAGGGTCAGACATTCATGGGGTTAACAGGGTCAGACAGTCATGGGGTTAACAGGGTCAGACAGTCATGGGGTTAACAGGGTCAGACAGTCATGGGGTTAACAGGGTCAGACAGTCATAGGGTTAAAAGGATCAGACAGTAATAAGCTTAACATGGTCAGACCAAGTTAACAGGGTCAGACAGTCATAAACACTTCCGGCGCCGACAGAGATGGCAGCCTCGCTTCACGTTCTCAGGAAACCATGCAGTATTTTGTTTTCAGGTCTGTTCAACGCTGGTCCGACCAATCTGATTCCATGCTGCAAGATTGCTTCGAGCACATGGACTGGGATATGTTCCGGATAGCATCTATTACTTCTTACATTGTTACCCCGGAAAATATTAAGTTTTATTACATACAACCGGGAGGAACTATTGGATATAAGAGCAACGTCAACTTACCAACATTACGACCAGGAATACGACTTTCCCAAAGAGGATTCTCGGTTTGTTACCCCAGCCAGGACAATAGAGTGGATAGCACCCGGCGACTCAAAACGGTGGCGCCGGAGAAGAGGGAAACGCGGCGGTCTTTTGGTCAAGCTACGTCGACGGGCGCATCGTGCACCTCTCCCGAGTATTTTAATCGCCAATGTACAGTCTCTTGACAACAAAGTAGACTAAATCAGATCAAGGGTTGCCTTTCAGAGAGACAAACGAGACTGCAACGTTCTTTGCTTCACGGAAACATGGCTCACTCAGGACACGTTATCAGAGTCGGTACAGCCACCTGGTTTCTCCACGCATCGCACCGACAGAAACAAACATCTCTCTGGTAAGAAGAAGGGCGGGGGTGTGTGTCTTATGATTAACGAGACGTGGTGTGATCATAACAACATACAGGAACTCAAGTCCTTTTGTTCACCTGACATAGAATTCATTACAATCAAATGCAGACCGCATTATCTACCAAGAGAATTCTCCTCGATTATAATCACAGCCGTACATCCCCCTCAAGCTGATACATCAACGGCACTGAAAGAAATTCATCGGACTCTATGTAAACTGGAAACCACATATCCTGAGGCTGCATTTATTGTGGCTGGGGATTTTAATAAGGCTAATTTAAGAACAAGGCTCCCGAAATTTTACCAGCATATCGAATGTGCCACCCGGGCTGGTAAAATCCTGGACCACTGTTATTCCAACTTCCGTGGTGCATACAAGGCTATTCTCCGCCCTCCTTTCGGCAAGTCTGACCATGACTCCATTTTGTTGCTCCCAGCCTACAAACAGAAACTAAAACAGGAAACGCCCGTTCTCAGGTCTGTTCAACGCTGGTCCGACCAATCTGATTCCATGCTGCAAGATTGCTTGAGCACGTGGACTGGGATATGTTCGGATAGCATCTGACAACAACATTGATGTATACGCTGATTCGGTGAGCGAGTTTATTAGCAAGTGCATTGGTGATGTTGTACCCATAGCAAATATCAAAACCTTCCCCAACCAGAAACCGTGGATTGATGGCAGCATTCGCGTAAAACTGAAAGCGAACCACTGCTTTTAACCAGGGTAAGGCTACGGAAACATGACTGAATACAAACAGTGTAGCTATTCCCTCCGCAAGGCAATCAAACAAGCTAAGCGTCAATATAGAGACAAAGTAGAGTCACAATTCAATGGCTCCAGACACAAGAGGAATGTGGCAGGGTCTACAGTCAATCACGGACTACAAAAAGAAACCAGCCCGTCGCGGACCATGACGTCCTGCTCCCAGACAAACTAAACAACTTCTTTGCTCGCTTTGAGGACAATACAGTGCCACCGACACGGCCGCTACCAAAACCTGCGGGCTCACCTTCACCGCAGCCAATGTGAGAAAAACTTTTAAATGTGTTAACCCTCGCAAGGCTGCCGGCCCAGATGGCATCCCTGGGCGTGTCCTCAGAGCATGCGCAGACCAGCTGGCTGGTGTGTTTACGGACATATTCAACCAGTCCCTATCCCAGTCTGCTGTTCCCACATGCTTCAAGAGGGCCACCATTGTTCCTGTTCCCAAGAAAGCTAAGGTGACTGAGCTAAATGACTATCGCCCGTAGCACTCACTTCCGTCATCATGAAGTGCTTTGAGAGATTAGTCAAGGATCATATCACCTCCATCCTGCCAGACACCCTGGACCCACTCCAATTTGCTTACCATCCCAATAGGTCCACAGGCACGCCTTAATCGCAATCACACTGCATACTGCCCTAACCCATCTGGACAAGAGGAATACTTATGTAAGAATGCTGTTCATCGACTACAGCTCAGCATTTAACACCATAGTTCCCTCCAAGCTCGTCATTAAGCTCGAGACCCTGGGTCTCGACTCCAGCCCTGTGCAACTGGGTCCTGGACTTCCTGACGGGCCGGTCCCAGGTGGTGAGGGTAAGAAACAACATCTCCACCCCGCTGATCCTCAACACTGGGGCCCCACAAGGGTGCGTTCTCAGCCCTCTCCTGTACTCCCTGTTTACCCATGACTGCGTGGCCAAGCACGCATCCAACTCAATCATCAAGTTTGCTGACGACACTACAGTGGTAGGCTTGATTACCAACAACGACGAGACGGCCTACAGAGAGGAGGTGAGGGCCCTCGGAGTGTGGTGTCGGGAATATAACCTCTCACTCAATGTCAGCAAAACAAAGGAGATGATCGTGGACTTCAGGAAACAGGAGAGGGAGCACCCCCCTATCCACAGAGGGGACAGTAGTGGAGAAGGTGGAAAGTTTTAAGTTCCTCGGCGTACACATCACGGACAAACTGAATTGGTCCACCCAGACAGACAGCGTGGTGAAGAAGGTGCAACAGCGCCTCTTCAACCTCAGGAGGCTGAAGAAATTCGGCTTGTCACCAAAATCACTCACAAACTTTTACAGATGCACAATCGAGAGCATCCTGTCGGGCTGTATCACCGCCTGGTACGGCAACTGCTCCGCCCACAACCGTAAGGCTCTCCAGAGGGTAGTGAGGACTGCACAACGCATCACCGGGGTTAAACTACCTGCCCTCCAGGACACCTACACCACCCGATGTCACAGAAAGGCCAAAAAGATCATCAAGGACAACAACCACCCGAGCCACTGCCTGTTCACCCCGCTATCATCCAGAAGGCGAGGTCAGTACAGGTGCATCAAAGCTGGGACCGAGAGACTGAAAAACAGCTTCTACCTCAAGGCCATCAGACTGTTACACAGCCATCACTAACATTGAGTGGCTGCTGCCAACATACTGACTTAAATCTCTAGCCACTTTATACATAGGAATTGGATGTAACAAATGTATCACTAGCCACTTTAAACAATTTTGTATTTAATATTTACGTATCCGACATACTCATATCAAATGTTTACACTACTCTAAACCATCTACTGTACCTTGCCTATGCCGTTCGGCCATCGACCCAAATCTCTAGCCACTTTAATAATTATATTGGATGAAATAATGTATCACTAGCCACTTTAAACAATGCCATTTATATAATGTTTACATATCCTACATTACTCATCTCATATATATATATATATATGTGTATATACTGTACTCCATACCATCTACTGCATCTTGCCTATGCCGGTCAGCCATCGCTCATCCATATATTTATATGTACATACTCGTATTCATTCCTTTACTCTTGTGTGTATAAGGTAGTTGTTGTGAATTTGTTAGATTACTTGTTAGATACTATTGCATGGTCGGAACTAGAAGCACAAGCATTTCGCTACACTCACATTAACATCTGCTAACCATGTGTATGTGACAAATAAAATTTGATTTGATTTGATAGGGTTCACATGATCAGACAGTCATAGGGTTAACATGATCAGACAGTCATAGGGTTAACATGGTCAGACAGTCAGTGTTAACAGGGTCAGCCAGTCATGGGGTTAACATGGTCAGCCAGTCATGGGGTTAACAGGGTCAGACAGTCAAGGTCAGACAGTCATGGGGTTAGACACTCATATAACATCACCTTGTATGAGTTTAATACACCTGACGTGGAGCAAGACAAGCTAGCGCGCGAGTGCACACACACACACACACACATACACACACACACACACACACACACACACACACACACACACAGAGAGTGTTCTAACATGCACATCCAGCACTCTTCATCTCCTTGTTGACGTAGTCCTGAAGCTTAAACTTGGGCTCGTTGGGCTCCTTCATAGACCTGTGCTTCAGCTCTCTGAGAGAGAAAGGAAGAGATGAGAAAAGGGGAGGAAAATAGACAAAGAGATGGAATGGAGTGAGAAGTCGAGTTGGAGGAAGTGGAACAGTAAATGAATAGAGAGAGAAGGCCAGGGTCTATGGGCTGAAGGCTAGAGGCCAGGGGCTGAAGTCTAGAGGCCAGGTACTGAAGGCCAGAAGCCAGGGTCTAGGGGCTGAAGGCTAGAGCCCAGGGACTGAAGGCTAAAGGCCAGGGACTAGAGGCTGAAGGCTAGAGGCCAGGGACTGAAGGCTAGAGTCTAGGGTCTAGAGGCCAGGGTCTAGGGGCTGAAGGCTAGAGGCCAGGCACAAGGGGCTAAATACTAGAGGCCAGGGTCTAGGGGCTAGAGGCCAGGGGCTAAAGGCTAGAGGCCAAGGACAATGGATAAAGGCTAGAAGCAAGGGGCTAAAGGCCAGGGACAAGGGGCTAAAGGCTAGAGGCCAAGGACAAGGGTCTAAAGGCTAGAGGCCAAGGACAATGGGCTAAAGGCTAGAGGCCAGGGACAATGGGCTAAAGGCCAGGGACAAGGGGCTAAAGGCTCGAGGCCAGGGACAAGGGGCTAAAGGCTAGAGGACAGGGACTAGGGCTCGTTTCTGGACTGGACCCCTGTGTAGATTCATACTCACTTTGCCACAGCAATGAAGGCTAACTCCACATTGAGGCCAGACTTTGCACTGGTCTCCATGTATGGAACCCCAAACTCCTGCAGAGAAACAGACAAGCAGGGCATCTTGAGTTGAACACTCCACATTCACATTGCCTTGACTGTCTTTGTAGCTAGTCTAGAGCACCAGAGATCCTCCCTGATAGCCTGGGGACGAGGCTACTTTGTTGCTAATGGTAACAGTATTAGAGACCATTGTTGCCCCCTGGCTGGCCAGGCAGTAACAAATTATATGTGTGTTTTAGGCACAGCAGCTAATGACAAAGAATATTGTGCATAAACCCGTATTAACATTCACCATCAGCACCCAGAAGACACAACAACACAGAGACCCACAGGGAAATCATACATACACTGCAACACATCTGTCCTGGGGTGACTATGCTACTGCTGGGAGCGCACCTTCAGTTCAGAACCATTCCAATGAGCAGATTGGAATGCTAGCTATGTGACAGTATTCCTCAGGCAGTGTGTGCGTGGGAGATTTGTCTCAGCATCCAGCACCATAGTAATGACTAGGCTAATGTGTTCCTCTCTCCAGGTTTAAGCTATCAGCACTAGAGGAATGCATCAGACTGAGTTTAAATACTATTAAATACTTTGAGCGTTTGCTTTAGCCTGTCTGGAGAGTCGGATGGGCAGGGTTTGGAATTTTGGGGCTTTCTTATTGGTTCCCAAGCGTAAAGCAAACTCAGTCAAGCCCATCTAAACTATTTGACATATTTTCAAATAGTATCTGAACCCAGGTCTGCAAGGCACCTTGATATTTGTATTGTAGCCATGTTCCACAGCAGTAGTCAGGGGGAATGAGAAAGTGTATTCACATTTCCTGCAACGTTCAAAGTTCTATTTGCACCAGTATCTGTATTCATCTGAGTGCATCACTGTGAAATTGAGTTAAACAAAATATTCCTCATCCCACTGTTGTATTGTATACATATGTTTATAGAGAAAATACAAAAATATGAAAAAGGAAACTAGATGTCCATCCTGTAGAAGCATGAAAGAGCCTGTAGATAATATCAAGATAGCAGGCCATGATCCATAGTGCTAGGATAGTGTACACAGACAGACTACATTCATGTTCTATGGTAAAGTAATATCTCATAAACCTGGCCTTTCTTCTTGATATTTATCTTAGATTTTTGCAGATGGTGCATTTTCCCAACGGGGAAAATCAATATGAATTAGATCAAGGGACTGAGTCCAATAAGAGAGAGAGAGAGAGGAGCAAGTGTGTGTGTGTTTGTGTGAGAGAGTGAGAGAGTGCTTTAGTAACGTAAACATATGTTTTCCATGCCAATAAAGCCGCTAGAATCGAATTGAGAGAAAGAAAGAGAGCGAGAGAGTGAGAGAGATACAGAGAGAGAGATACAGAGAGAGAGAGAGAGATACACAGAGAGAGAGAGAGAGAGAGAGAGAGAGAGAGACAGTTAATTGACTGTGGTGTCGTTCACTGCTTGAGTCAATCTGCATCTTCCTCAGTATTAACACATTTCTTTAAAGTGACACTCACCTTGGCCAGCCTCTCTCCATCCTCTCTCTTCACCACCCTCTGCTGCGTGGCATCAGCCTGGGGAGAGATAAAATAAAGAAAATAGAGAGAGAGAGACCGAAAGAAAGACAGAAAGAGAAAAAGAGCGAGATGAGAAAGGTAGAGATTCCCTGATACCACCATAGCAACACCATGCATGACTAGCTTCAGTCCTCAGTCTCACTATCATCAATGCAGGCGCGTGTCTTAAAATCACATTGTTCCAGGAGGGTTACATAATGGAACACAACACATTCCGTACAGAATATGGGATCAGACCTAGAATTCTTAATGAGTCTAGATTCTGTGTGAGCATTCTAATGAGGGGATGATTCCCAGTGTTTGGGGACTGTTAGATTAGACTAAACTTCTGCACCAAGCATCTGTTCCCTGTTCTAGTAGTATGTGGATGGGACTTACTTATAGTACATCCCTCCTGCATATGTGCTGATCAGGTGTTGTGTCTATGTTGTCATCTGGCAGCAGATGTGTCAGGGATAGGAGCAATTCCAGTAGACTAGAGATCACTTTATTGTTCCAATGGACACATAGTTTTGAATCAGCAAGTAGACACTGAAGTACTCATAGAACATACACAAGTGAATCTGGACGCCGGGTTACTAAGTAGGCTCAGGTTGATGCTCAATGTTAAAACCAGATTGATTGCAACCTGTCTACATGTAGTTTTAAAGTACAATAGACCAACATAGCTACTGTAGTAGGTCAAAGCTGTGTGCTAGAAAACCTTGGTATGGGTGGAGTAGGCATTGTGGTGCCGATGTGAATTTCCTTTCTTTTTGAGCTTCAGACCTATTCTCACTTAAAACGTAGATTTTGTGTTCAGTGTTATACTATGAAGATTTACTGTAAATAGATCCTCCAAGTCCTGGACTACGTTTATACTTTACAGTTGTTTTCATTGTCTCTGTCTGTTGTTTTTGGTCATTGTCTCTGTCTGTTGTTTTTGGTTGTTGTGTCTGTCTATTGTTTTTGGTTATTGTGTCTGTCTGTTTTCTTTGTGTCTGCCTGTCTGTCTGTTGTGTCTGTGTTGTGTCTGGGCTGCCGTCTGGTGTGGCTGCAGGTGTGTCCGTCTGGGTTCAGGCCTATCCCAGGAAACCTCACCTTGTTTCCCAGCAGCATCAGGACCGCATCCTGCTGGGCATAATCATGGATCTCAGTCAGCCAGGCCTGGGATGGAGACAACAAAGAGAGGAGAGACGTGATAAAGGAAACACTCAGGATACAGAGAGGAGAGACACTCAGGATAGAGAGACAGAGAGGAGAGTCACTCAGGATAGAGAGAGGAGAGTCACTCCGGATACAGAGGAGAGTCACTCCGGATACAGAGAGGAGAGTCACACCGGATACAGAGAGGAGAGTCACTCCGGATACAGAGAGGAGAGTCACTCCGGATACAGAGAGGAGAGTCACTACGGACATAGAGAGGAGAGTCACTTAGGATACAGACACAGAGAGGAGAGACACTCAGGATACAGAGACAGAGATTAGAGACACTCAGGTTACATAGACAGAGAGGAGAGACACTCTGGATACAGACACAGAGAGGAGAGACACTCTGGATACAGACACAGAGAAGAGAGACACTCTGGATACAGACACAGAGAAGAGAGACACTCAGGTTACATAGACAGAGAGGAGAGACACTCAGGTTACAGACACAGAGAGGAGAGACACTCTGGATACAGACACAGAGAGGAGAGACACTCTGGATACAGACACAGAGAGGAGAGACACTCTGGATACAGACACAGAGAGGAGAGACACTCTGGATACAGACACAGAGAGGAGAGACACTCTGGATACAGACACAGAGAGGAGAGACACTGGATATAGACACAGAGAGGAGAGACACTGGATATAGAGAGGATAATCACTCAGGATACAGTGACAGAGAGGAGAGACACTCAGGTTACATAGACAGAGAGGAGAGAGGAGAGGAGAGGCATAGATGAGACAAAGGAGAGAGACAGAAAGTCAGACATTCAGAGGTTAAACAAGGACACGTATGCTCATGAGAAAAAGAGGAGTCAGACAGAGACACATATTGTCTGAGGATACAAGGACAAGTAGGGAGAGGGAATCTAATAAGATATAGGCCAAAATGAAGAACAGAGAGGCTGTTGCAGCTGACAGATAAAAAAGGTAGAGGAGAGATATTGAATGAAAATGATGACCAGCACTTGCAAATAAATTTATGTCTTGAGATCTATTATATCAGCGGAACGACTGGAGACTGCAGATGCAATACATGTACAGAAATAACTTTATTCACGACTGTTGGCCATTTTCAAATTACTCCTGGGGTACAGCACCCACAGACTTATTTACATATCTTTGTAAGGTTAAGAAAGGTTAAGAAATCTTAAGCAAGGAGAGACAGAGGGAGAGAAAGGGAGAGAGCGAGACAGAGGGAGAGAGAGCGAGAGAGACAGAGGGAGAGAGACAGAGGGAGACAGAGGGAGAGAGAGAGACAGGGAGAGAGAGACAGAGGGAGAGAGAGACAGAGGGAGAGAGAGAGACAGAGGGAGAGCAACAGAGGGAGAAACAGAGGGAGAGAAAGAGACAGGTAGAGAGAGACAGAGGGAGAAAGAGGGAGAAAGACAGAGGGAGAGAGAGGGAGAGAGGGAGAGAGGAAGAGAGACAGAGAGGAAGAGAGGAAGAGAGACAGAGGGAGACCGAGGGAGAGAGACAGAGGGAGAGAGAGAGACAGAGGGAGAGAAAGAGACAGGGAGAGAGAGACAGAGGGAGAAAGAGGGAGAAAGACAGAGGGAGAGAGAGGGAGAGAGGGAGAGAGGAAGAGAGACAGAGAGGAAGAGAGGAAGAGAGACAGAGGGAGACCGAGGGAGAGAGACAGAGGGAGAGAGACAGAGGGAGAGAAAGAGACAGGGAGAGAGAGACAGAGGGAGAAAGAGGGAGAAAGACAGAGGGAGAGAGAGGGAGAGGAAGAGAGACAGAGGGAGACCGAGGGAGAGAGACAGAGGGAGAGAGAGAGAGACAGATGGAGAGACAGAGGGAGACAGAGACAGAGCAACAGAGGGTGAGAGACAGAAGGAGACAGAGAGAGGGAGACAGACAGAGGGAGACAGACAGAGGGTGAGAGAGAGGGAGAGCGACAGAGGGAGAGAGACAGGGAGAGAGACAGAGGGAGTGTATTGGGCAGAATGAGAGAGTCCAGTCCAAACAGCATCAGCAGTAATAAACCCCTCTAGAGACAAGGCCTGGACTAGGCATAAAGGAAATAATAAAAAAGCTTTATTACACACCAGCCCATATAATCACCGTCACCTGGCAACCCAATGCCTCATCATCACAACAACAACAGTAACATTTCTGACCACTGAGCAGCAAGAAGGCCAGGCCATACATCCATGCCATTGTTAATAGGTTTTTAAATCGACTGGGGCATAGATCCACCCCTCGCCAAAATAATATCCGTCATCTCAGCTGTACTCCGTGCAGAGCACCACTATAATGATGCTTCATTGCTCCATCCCAGTGAAATAGTCCACATTGGCTTTCTGACTGCACCCCAATCAATCCTCCTTTCTGTTTGAACATGGAGACGAGAGTCTGGTTCTCCAAGTTGGGACTCTTCTAATTACATCTGGAGACGACCTGGTGGATGTAACGATTTAACCCCTCGGTCACATGGAGATGACCTGGTGGGTGTAACGATTTAACCCCTCGGTCACATGGAAATGACCTGGTGGGTGTACCGATTTAACTCCTCGGTCACATGTAGATGACCTGGTGGATGTAACGATTTAACCCCTCGGTCACATGGAGATGACCTGGTGGATGTAACGATTTAACCCCTCGGTCACATGGAGATGACCTGGTGGATGTAACGATTTAACCCCTCGGTCACATGGAGATGACCTGGTGGATGTAACGATTTAACCCCTCGGTCACATGGAGATGACCTGGTGGATGTAACGATTTAACCCCTCGGTCACATGGAGATAACCTGGTGGATGTAACGATTTAACCCCTCGGTCACATGGAGATCACCTGGTGGATGTAACGATTTAACCCCTCGGTCACATGGAGATGACCTGGTGGATGTAACGATTTAACCCCTCGGTCACATGGAGATGACCTGGTGGATGTAACGATTTAACCCCTCGGTCACATGGAGATGACCTGGTGGATGTAACGATTTAACCCCTCGGTCACATGGAGATGACCTGGTGGATGTAACGATTTAACCCCTCGGTCACATGGAGATGACCTGGTGGATGTAACAATTTAACGCCTCGGTCACATGGAGATAACCTGGTGGATGTAACGATTTAACCCCTCGGTCACATGGAGATGACCTGGTGGGTGTAACGATTTAACCCTTCGGTCACATGGCGCCTCAGGGGTCAGTGGGATCAATGCCATGGAGCGTGTGTGTAAGGGTGTGTTTAAGTTTGTGTGTGAGGAATGGGAGAGACACACTGTGGTGAACCCATTAGAGACCTTACAGGGCAATTGGTGATGATGACAGGTCAACCACGGTGAATGTTGAGCACTTATTAGTAGGAGAAGTAAAATAATCACCTCTCTGTTAACAGCTGTGTGACGTACTGATGACCTGTTGGTTAGAGGCCAATAAAGTGCTCCGGGGGGATGTTTCCCCTCGGTACAGATCTAGGATCAGCTTCCCCTCCCTCTATCCTAACCTGAACCATTAGTGGGGAAAAGATTAGCGTCTTGGGGAAACATGACCCTTCTACCAATAAAGTCCTCTGACGTCAGTGGTCATGTTGGGGGAAAAGAGACTGTTCAATCCATCCATGCCCCATGGCAGCACTGTGCTCCAGGCAATGCTGACACTTATCCAATCCTTTTCAAAACATCATGAGGAGTGTGCAACTAGCGTGCTCTTTGGGAGAAGAGTGGAGAATCAAGACCTAGCCTTTGCCTTAATCTGCTGACACACACCAGTGTGGAGTTGTCTGGCTAACTTTTGTCCAACTGGAGGTGGAGTTTCCATCTTCAAAGCCTCTCATTCACATTCAATCCCATCATCACCTCTGTAAGGCAATGCCCACATCTGATAGAATAAGGGATGAGGACACTTTGCAGCCACATACCCCCCCACCCATCTGCAGCATGTATACACCAGCCCATTGCCACATCACCCCATCCCCTCACCTGGATCAGCAGCAGACCTGGGTTCACATCACCCCATCCCCTCACCTGGATCAGCAGCAGACCTGGGTTCACATCACCCCATCCCCTCACCTGGATCAGCAGCAGACCTGGGTTCACATCCCCCATCCCCTCACCTGGATCAGCAGCAGACCTGGGTTCACATCACCCCATCCCCTCACCTGGATCAGCAGCAGACCTGGGTTCACATTCCCCCATCCCCTCACCTGGATCAGCAGCAGACCTGGGTTCACATCACCCCATCCCCTCACCTGGATCAGCAGCAGACCTGAGTTCACATCACCCCATCCCCTCACCTGGATCAGCAGCAGACCTGGGTTCACATCCCCCATCCCCTCACCTGGATCAGCAGCAGACCTGGGTTCACATCACCCCATCCCCTCACCTGGATCAGAAGCAGACCTGGGTTCACATCCCCCATCCCCTCACCTGGATCAGCAGCAGACCTGGGTTCACATCCCCCCATCCCCTCACCTGGATCAGCAGCAGACCTGGGTTCACATCACCCCATCCCCTCACCTGGATCAGCAGCAGACCTGGGTTCACATCCCCCATCCCCTCACCTGGATCAGCAGCAGACCTGGGTTCAAAATGTTTCAAATACTTAAGATCGATTGAGCTTGCCTTGGCACAATTTAACCAACAGAGTAGTCCCAAAATTCCACCCACTCCAGACAGGCTAACACCAACTCAAAGTGTTCTAATACTATTTGAACCTAGGTCTCAGTACTCAGATTAGCTACACCTCCAAACCAAGGAAGAAACCCTGGCTCCCAGCTCTGCCCATCCAGCCACATCTAACAGAATGATATATGAGCCACAATAAACCTAGTGCATTTGCATTGGATGGCCAAACTCAAAGCAGATGCCACTGCACAGCAACACTCTATGCTTTTTCAAATGTTGAAGGCCTATGTCTGGACTGAAGTTTTAATGTTGTACTTTGCCTTTAAACTGTGAAGCTAAAGGATAAAAGATACATGACTTGATATCTAATCAAACTTCAAGGGACAGTTCAACCAAATGACCAAATTACATATTGGTTTCCTTACTCTGAATCCTGTTTTCTTTGTGATGTGGGTTCACTATCTCTTTAACTATCCGATAAACCTATAAAACACATCCCACTGGGCAAAAACGGGTTGAATCGATGTTGTTTCCACATAATTTCAATCCACAAATGTGATGACGATAGATGAAAGTTAAAAACTGATTTGATTTGAAAAAAGTAATCAGAGGGAATTTCGTATTGTTTTCACCCAACTTTAGCCTAAATACAATGACATGGTGATTCTTTTCTTTTGATTTCAGGTTGAATTCACGTTAGTTGACAACGCAACCAAATGTAAATCAAAACTAGACGTTGAACTGCCGTCTGTGCCCAGTGGGATGCCATTAGTTAGTCACTCATACAGAATAATAGTGACAAAGGAGAAGTCTTTGACTCATTAGAGCACATTGGATACCATGTCAACACTAATGATCCTGCTGTGAGTCTGTGAGTCTTTAATAGCCAATGGGTCTCTCATAGACTCAAGTGGAGTTACTGACAAAACAACATCTCCATGACTGTACAGGGGGTGGGATTATCTATAGAAACACTGTGTGATAGCTTGATCCATAATCTGTTTGTGTCTTGCCAAGTCCTATGGTCATTGTCATGTTTGGACACAAACAGATCTGGGACCAGGCTAACTCCTCAGCCCAACTATAAGTGTTGCGTTGTCGTTAGCGTCGTGTCAATGTGACATTCTAGCTGCTACACAGAGCGTGTTGTTTGGAGAGCTGAGGAGTGGAAGAGCATCTTTATTCTATTTTCCCTACTGTACCATACTCCTCGGTAGCTTTGGGACAGTTTTTCACAAGCACTCTTAAATTGTTGTTAGTGGTTGTACTAAATTATCCTCTAATTACATAAGTTGCTTTTGTTTACATTGTACACCTAGCTGGTCAATGTAACGTTAGCTAGCTATCTAGAGTTTCTGCTAGCTAGAAGCTTCTTGACTTCATAAATCTTAGTAAAATAGCCAGTCGGGTCTAGTGGAGGCCATATGCAACCCAATTTTTTTTGAATTCACAAAATAGAACGAACGCGGATCAGCCTTACATTTTTTTACCTCTGCGATTCTTGAGCTTGGATGCTGCCATTGGACGTGACGCGGGCAGTATAGAAGCTGTCATTGATTTAGAAGGAAGCATTCCCTCAACGGTCCGATGGCTGTAGTGTAGCATACCCACAATGCCCAGTTTGAACATAAAAGGGGGGAGGAAACAAGGTGTTCAATTCACGACTGAGCAAAAGCCTTCTGTGGTGTTGTGAATTTCCACTTCAGCTGTAACCAGAATTAGCATGCACTTTGAAAATCCACTTTGCAACATCCATGTGAACGTCCCTGTGCAATGGTTGATTGTTGAATGTTTTTTTACATAAAAGGGCAGCATTACTCAGCGCAGCAGTGTGATGATATCCAGGAGAATAGGGTTTCAATGGACTGCTATTTTATATGCAAAGTGTGGAATTCTCCCTCCCCCTCTCTTTTCCCCTCCCTCTCTCTCCCATCTTGTATTGTGTTGTTGATTGCTATTGTAAAAGGCTTCACGTTATGCCCAACATGGAGCGCCATCCATATTTCCATTAGTGTGTCTATCAATGTGCTGTTAAGCCCAGACAGTTATTACTAACTAAATCCAGATGGTTGAGTCGCCTTGCACTACAGCCAGGTGTTTTCCATTACCAACCACCAAGGGAAGGCTTCTCTGTTTATGTTGTAATTTGTCAGTGTTTAATTTGAATAGTAATTGAGTGAGTTTGGGTCCCTCTGGTGTGTGTAGTGTGTGTAGTGTAGTTTGCAGAGGTGTAAAGTAATTAGTAACAGAGGGTTGAATGGGGGATTAAATTAGACATGTTTTTATATGGAGTCTGAAGTATATTCTAGTCTGGAACTTTATTGTTTATGCACTTTATTTTGTATAGCTGTTTTATTTATCAATACACTTTAATTGCTTTGAATGTTTAATTTATTTTCAAATGTTAATAGTATATTTTTTACAAATACTTAAGTTTTTTAAACATACAGATGTGCCTTCTTACTGTATATTCATTTCCTCTCTTCCTTTTTCAATGTAATGCATGGAAAAGATCACGTGTAAACAACGTCCAGGTAACCTTACTGAAATTAGCTAATTGTCAAGGTCAATGTTTTTATTTAACTCAATTACTTTTACTCTGAGCACTTTTTAGATGAGTCGTTCCAGTAATTTTACCTCTACTTGAGTAGGATATTTCAGTACTTTTTCCAACCCTGGTAGTGTGTAGTGTGCGCCATGCGTGTAGCCGTGTGTGTGAAAACATCTTCTAACCTCTGTAATGTATGCCCATTTGGACAGACGATGGTTGGCTATAAGATAACTACATGTATTATCTGTCTTCAACACTCATACCTCCTCAGTCCGTTAGGAGAGAAGCCATCCCTTCGTCTGAGTGTGTCTTTAGCCTCTGGGTTCACTATAGGAAATCGGATTTGTGTTTTAATGTACTCAGCGCTAATGAAGACAGGGATGTTTAGGCAGGGCTCAGTTCATTAGGCTCCAAAACAGAAGAAAACAAACGTATTGCAATACCTTGACTCGTCCAATAAGAAACGCTAATTTCCGTTGTTTGTTGCAAAACGTTTTAAAATGTTTTCCTTTGTGTGCCCTTATATACACAACCCAGGTAATAATCCAGGAGAAAGGCACCATGGGCCAAGGAAGGGAGGGGGAGACCCTGCCTCCACAACCCAGCCTCCAGGCCACCTCTTCAGGGTAATGTTTGCCCTCTGAGAGCCTGCCTGAGAGTACACAACCTTACTCACCCAGATAAACAGGGAGGCGGATGGAGACAGAGGATGTTAGAGGGGCCATTTACTTGCGTTTACAATGTAAACCAAGGAGACATTAAACAGTCATGTCTATGGTTGAGATCATGGTTGTGGTCAATTCAATTTCAACTCAGTCAATTCAGGAAGTAAACTGAAACCTAAATTAGGAGTTTCTATTTACTTCCTGAATTGACATAATTGAAATGGAACTGAACTAGGGTTAAACTTGGGTCGTCTTTTTGAATATTATAGAATATTATAGACGTGAACATCAATACAGACATGAGTAATCGGTGATGGATCAACATATTTTGATTTGAATGTTGTACTATTGATTAATTCTTGCCACTTTATTGCTTGGAACTTGACTGGAAAAGACACAATGTCACATTGCTCATCATCAACACAACTCACTCCCCATCAGGGCAACAGAGTAATGAACTAAAACAGAACTGAGTCGTTGGCTCTCCTTAACCTTGACTGACTAGTAAAACACTGCAGTTCCCATTGGTGCACCACAGAACAGCACAACACATCAGAATACCATGAGGGGGCCTTATTCCTAACCAGACCAGTTGAGCCAAGGTTAAATAATTGTTATTCTTCAACCTGGCATCCCTGGACATGACCAAACTGGCAACCCTGAATATGACAACCTTCATGTGTCAAAACCTGTTATTCTCCAAACAAGAAAAGGTTTACTGGAATACAACTTCTCCTTCTATTGAACAGCTGAGACAAAGGACCACAGTTAGGATATACTCCAACCTGGAAACCTCAAACACAAGGACCTTTGTATTATTATATATTTTTTACCTTTATTTAACTAGGCAAGTCAGTTAAGAACAAATTCTTATTTTCAATGACAGCCTAGGAACAGTGGGTTAACTGCCTTGTTCAGGGGCAGAACAACAGATTTTTCCTTGTCAGCTCAGGGATTGACACTCTAACCACTAGGCTACCTGCCGTATCTCAGTCTCATAACAAGAAATCCAGTTTACTGGAATAAAACCTCTCCTTCTAGATCATGAGGAGCCTTACCTCTATTCCCAGACCAATTGAGCCAACGCACGGGCTATGGTTGTTGTCCAACCTGGCAACCCTGAACACGACCAACCCTCAACACAAGTATCTTTGTGTATCATAAGAAATTGTTATTTTCAAACCTGGCCTCCCTAAACATTTATATAACAAGACATTTCTACATGGCAACCCTAAACACACGGCCCTTCATGTCTCAACCATTCTCCAACAATAAATCAAGTTGACTGGAACACAACCTCTCCCCTCTATTCGACAGCTTGCCTATAAGTGTCCCCCGGTCCCATTTTGACTTGTAATTAACCAAAACCAGTAATTAACCATTATTGAGCTGTTTATGGCTGGTTCCCCCTCGTGGGTAATTTCACCACCAGCGCCACAACCATCATTCTTTCCAGGTGACATCTCGTCCTCATCTATCCCGAGGAATGGTAGAACAACAACATCCTTTGGCATGCGGGGAAGGATAAAGTCACTGAAATGGAAAGATACACAGAGAGATTGGATATTAATACTGTCAGGCTGGAATTTAATTCAAAGGGCCACAAAACTAAATAGAATTGACATATACAGTATAGGAGTTGTCAAAACAGAACAAACAGATCTGGGACCAGGCTAGAGGATGAAGACAGCGCAAACAGATCTGGGACCAGGCTAGAGGATGAAGACAGCACAAACAGATCTGGGACCAGGCTAGAGGATGAAGACAGCACAAACAGATCTGGGACCAGACTGGAGGATGAAGACAGCACAAACCGATCTGGGACCAGGCTAGAGGATGAAGACAGCACAAACAGATCTGGGACCAGGCTAGAGGATGAAGACAGCACAAACAGATCTGGGACCAGGCTAGAGGATGAAGACAGCACAAACAGATCTGGGACCAGACTAGAGGATGAAGACAGCACAAACCGATCTGGGACCAGGCTAGAGGATGAAGACAGCACAAACAGATCTGGGACCAGGCTAGAGGATGAAGACAGCACAAACAGATCTGGGACCAGGCTAGAGGATGAAGACAGCACAAACAGATCTGGGACCAGACTGGAGGATGAAGACAGCACAAACCGATCTGGGACCAGGCTAGAGGATGAAGACAGCACAAACAGATCTGGGACCAGGCTAGAGGATGAAGACAGCACAAACAGATCTGGGACCAGGCTAGAGGATGAAGACAGCACAAACAGATCTGGGACCAGACTAGAGGATGAAGACAGCACAAACCGATCTGGGACCAGGCTAGAGGATGAAGACAGCACAAACAGATCTGGGACCAGGCTAGAGGATGAAGACACCAGTGAAAAGAGAAGCATGCAGAGAGACACACTGTGTAGTTCTACTCTTGGGCTGGAATGTAATTCAAAACATTTAAGACAGCTCAGTTGTAATCATGATAGCTCAGGTGTATAATAATATAAATCTTAAAGAGAGAGAGAGAGAGAGAGAGAGAGGAGAGAGACACAGACAGACAGTGTGTGTGAGAGAGAGAGAGCGAGAGTGAGAGAGAAGAAAAGAGAGAATGATAAAGAGTGAGAGAGAATGAGAAAAGGAACATACATTGTAATTAACCTCTCCTTGACTAGCGTTGGGTGTGATGACAGGCCCTAGATGAATAGGAGCCGTGTGATTAACAGCCTATTAGGAAAGGAGACACAGTGGCCTGGTGAATACTAAACAACCACAGGCATTTAGAGATATGGCTAGCTACGCTACGGCCGCACAGGGATTATTTAGACAGCTGTTCCACATTAAGGCCCCAAAGTGCTTTTTAGTGTGAAACACAAAGAGAGACAAACCCAACCAAATCTAAAATGTTCTCTATTTCACCCTCCCTCTCCGCCTGTTTCTGTATTTACACAAACAAACTGGTATATTTGTATTGCCACTGCAACAGACATTAGCATACTGTTTGTGTAAATAAGCACCATCTCTCCAGCCTAGTGGTGGTGATGACCTGTGTTCATTCAGACAAACTAAACACCAAACATACTTACAGTTCAGAGAATGCTTCTCTTTTCTTTTCCAGATGAGTCAGTCCTCATTACATTCAACAAATATCCGGAGCCAAGTCAGGGCATCTCCCTCCCTCCCCCCTCCTTCCCTCCCCCTCCCTCCCTCCCCTCTCTCTCTCTCTCTAGCACTCTCTCCTCCACAGTGTTGACACCAATCCATTTTCCACAGCAGCTTTAACGTGTTACACATCCTTTATGTCCAATTACACACCCGCTTATCAACCTGCTGGAGAGACGAGAGGAGAGACCTTTTTACCAGCCGTTAGGACGGTGTAAATAATTGAACGCTCTGAATTGAGGTCCTGCTCTCCACTGCTTTCCATTGAACAGAATTGACAAAAGTTAAGACCTTCAGCAATGGACAGAGAACACTGATTCTCTTCATGATTAAATCAAATGTAATTTGAATAAAGTGTCTGCCAACGTCTCTCTGCCTGATACAGTGGGGCAAAAAAGTATTTAGTCAGCCACCAATTGTGCAAGTTCTCTCACTTAAAAAGATGAGAGAGGCCTGTAATTTTCCTCATAGGTACACTTCAACTATGACAGACAAAATTAGGAAAAAAATCCAGAAAATCACATTGTAGGATTTTTAATGAATTTATTTGCAAATTATGGTGGAAAATAAGTATTTGGTCAATAACAAAAGTTTATCTCAATACTTTGTTGGCAATGACAGAGGTCAAACGTTTTCTGTAAGTCTTCACAAGGTTTTCACACACTGTTGCTGGTATTTTGTCCCATTCCTCCATGCAGATCTCCTCTAGAGCAGTGATGTTTTGGGGCTGTCGCTGGGCAACACGGACTTTCAACTCCCTCCAAAGATTTTCTATGGAGTTGAGATCTGGAGACTGGCTAGGCCACTCCAGGACCTTGAAATGCTTCTTACGAAGCCACTCCTTCGTTGCCCGGGCGGTGTGTTTGGGATCATTGTCATGCAGAAAGACCCAGCCACGTTTCATCTTCAATGCCCTTGCTGATGGAAGGAGGTTTTCACTCAAAATCTCACGATACATGGCCCCATTCATTCTTTCCTTTACACGGATCAGTCGTCCTGGTCCCTTTTCAGAAAAACAGCCCCAAAGCATGATGTTTCCACCCCCATGCTTCACAGTAGGTATGGTGTTCTTTGGATGCAACTCAGCATTCTTTGTCCTCCAAACACGACAAGTTGAGTTTTTACCAAAAAGTTCTATTTTAGTTTCATCTGACCATATGACATTCTCCCAATCCTCATCTGGATCATCCAAATGCTCTCTAGCAAACTTCAGACGGGCCTGAACATGTACTGGCTTAAGCAGGGGGACACGTCTGGCACTGCAGGATTTGAGTCCCTGGCGGCGTAGTGTGTTACTGATGGTAGGCTTTGTTACTTTGGTCCCAGCTCTCTGCAGGTCATTCACTAGGCCATAGTGGAGTTTGGAGTGTGACTGTTTGAGGTTGTGGACAGGTGTCTTTTATACTGATAACAAGTTCAAACAGGTGCCATTAATACAGGTAACGAGTGGAGGACAGAGGAGCCTCTTAAAGAAGAAGTGACAGATCTGTGAGAGCCATAAATCTTGCTTGTTTGTATGTGACCAAATACTTATTTTCCACCATAATTTGCAAATAAATTCATTAAAAATCCTACAATGTGATTTTCTGGATTTATTTTCCTCATTTTGTCTGTCATAGTTGAAGTGTACCTATGATGAAAATTACAGGCCTCTCTCATCTTTTTAAGTGAGAGAACTTGCACAATTGGTGGCTGACTAAATACTTTTTTGCCCCACTGTATCAGGCAGAGAGACGTTGGCAGACATTGTTGGAGGTCAGTCTTCAAAGTCTACGGCTAGTTCACTGAGGAGAAGGTTCTTGAAGAACATTATGGCTCTTTCTCAGTGGAGAAGGTTCTTGAAGCTAACTAGTTATTCATCTTTCCTTAATTCCTCATGTCCTCTCTCCTTGCCTCCTTCTCAAAACACATTGGAGGAGGAGATTCAAGGTCTCATCCAGTGCATTTTGAGAAGGTGGTTAGGAGAAAGGACACAAATTGAGAAAGGAGTTACTCCTCCAATACCCCACAACAGCAGGACTCAGTCGGACACCACTTATCCCAGCGGGCGTAATAACAAACTACACCACAGACTATGGTTTAAGGGGCTATAGGCAAGTCTAATTCCGGTACTATCTATGGCCAAACGCATATGCAGCCAAATGGCAAATTATTAGGTGACAGAGGGGGTGATCTATTTCTGGGACCCTGGCTGGCATCAACCCTCCATCCCTCCAGCCCTGGAATCAACCCTCCAACCATCCAACAGACAGAGGGGTAGTTGAGAGATGTAATCCCATCATGGCCAATGAATCAATGGGATTTCTATTAATATTCTGTCAACTGACTTCATAACAAGATAAACCCAAGTTATCTGACTTTGGTATGTCTTAAAAACGATCATTTCTGCTCTTAATCCATTTTTGTTGAACTGCTATAAGCGAAAATGGATAGCCACGAAATGTACACACACTCAACATTAGGCATATTCTTGTTTTGAAGTGAGTGAGACCATATTTCTCACTCTTAGCACGTTCAAAGAGGGGGGAGCAGAAGAGAGGGAGCAGAATGTTGGAGATGAGATGGAGCGATAATATTACCGATGAAGGAGAGAAAGAGGGAGTATGATTGTGTGTATGTGTGTGTCCCGACATGCAGCAGGACTCCGGCAGAACTCCCATCAGAGTGACTGATGGTTTGGATATGTGGGGCTGTGGAGGGCCATGGTCAGGGCCCAAATGACAGAGAGACTGCTGGGAGGGAGGGATAGAAGGATGACTGGAGCTGATCTGTTAACTTCAAG
The DNA here is from genome assembly GCA_030435695.1 of Brachymystax lenok tsinlingensis. NCBI lineage: Eukaryota > Metazoa > Chordata > Actinopteri > Salmoniformes > Salmonidae > Brachymystax > Brachymystax lenok. The sequence goes on from CM059791.1 coordinate 105,793,217, forward strand.
CTGTGCACTGAACAGTAAAAGAAAGCGGAAGAGAGAGAGAGAAGGGGAGAGGATGTGGGGAGAGAGAGAAGGGGAGAAGGGAGAGAGAGAAGGGGAGAGGGTGTGGGGAAAGAGAAGGGGAGAGGGTGGGGGAGAGAGAGAAGGGTAGAGGGTGGGGGAGAGAGAGAGAGGGTGGGAGAGAGGGGGAGAGGGTGGGGGAGAGAGAGAGAAGGGGAGAGGGTGTGTGGGTGGAGAGAGAGAAGGGTAGAGGGTGGGTGGGGGAGAGAGAGAAGGGTAGAGGGTGGGGGGAGAGAGAGAATGGTAGAGGGTGGGGGAGAGAGAAGGGTAGAGGGTGGGGAGAGAGAAAAGGGGAGGGAGAAGAGAGAGGGGGAGAGGGTGGGAAGAGAGAGAGGGGAGGAGGGTGCGGAGAGAGAAGGGGAGAGAGTGGGGGGAGAGAAATTAGAAAAAAGAGAGAGAGCTAGTAAAATAGAGAGACTGAAGGAGAAAGAGAAGGTGAGACAGGTGGATGCAGAAAAGAGGAGAAAGAGACAGAGAGAAAGACAGAAAGAGAAAAGAGAATGATTGAAAAGGTGAGAAAGGGGTGCTCTTTGATCATCTGAGATTCTTCATAAACAGACAGACAGCACTGTGTAATCTGGCTCACAGAAACAGGCACAGTCCCGGTAAAATGGCTCTGAAGAAAGCACTCGCTAGTTATATTGTCTGCATCTCAAATGGCACCCTATTCCCTTTATAGGGCCCCTTGTTTTCAAAAGCAGTGCACTATATGGGGACTAGGGTGCCATTTTGGACGCAGGCCATGTATAGAATCTAGGGATTCTGGGAGAATCTAGGCCTCGTCTCCAGGGAGGGGGAACATGATGGACATGAAAGCTAGCATATACCTAGCCAAGAAAAGAAAGTCACTTGTTGAGCATAACCATGTTTCAGGACATGCTGTTAGTGCTGGTGTATAAGTACTGAGCCTCTGTCTACTGCACCTGTATCCTCTCATATACACACACACACACACGCACACACACACGCACACACACACGCACGCACGCACGCACACACACATTGCCTGAATAGGTAGGAGCAACATGGTAGCTGAGTCAAACAACAGGTCTCTCACAGCTTCCAGAATACACAGACACACACAGGCGCACTCACACACTTATCTAAAGGGTCAGCTGAGCATCTGTCCTCTATCCTCCCAGATGAAACGTGTTTTTTAAGTGACTGATAGTCCAGACAGAGAGCTGTATCTAAGGTAAGAGCCCTATAATATGGATCAAAGTTGTGAGGGGGCGGATCAGCCACTGTGAGACACTCGTCTGGCTTTCTTTCAGACCAAAGTGAAGCATAGTCGAAAAGCAACTGTTAAACATACACCAACGTTTAAAAGTTTGGGATCACTTAGAAATGTCCTTGTTTTTGCCCATTAAAATAACATCAAATTGATCACAAATACAGTGTAGACCTTGTTATTGTTGTAAATGACTATTGTAGCTGGAAACGGCTGATTCTTAATGGAATATCTACAAAGGCGTACAGAGGCCCATTATCAGCAACCATCACTCCTGTGTTCCAATGGCACGTTGTGTTAGCTAATCCAAGTTTATTATTTTAAAAGGCTAATTGATCATTAGAAAAAAAAATGCAATTACGTTAGCACAGCTGAAAACTTGTTCTGATTAAAGAAGCAACAAAACTGGCCTTCTTTAGACTAGTTGAGTATCTGGAGCATCAGCATTTGTGGGTTCGATTACAGGCTCAAAATGGCCAGAAACAAAGAACTTTCTTCTGAAACTCGTCAGTCTATTCTTGTTCTGACAAATGAAGGCTATTCCATGAGAGAAATTGACAAGAAACTAAAGATCTCCTACAACGCTGTGTACTACTCCCTTCACAGAACAGCGCAAACTGGCTCTAACCAGAATAGAAAGAGGAGTGGGAGGCCCCTGTGCACAAGTGAGCAAGAGGACAAGTACATTAGAGTGTCTAGTTTGAGAAACAGATGCCTCACAAGTCCTCAACTGGCAGCTTCATTAAATAGTACCCACAAAACACCAGTCTCAACGTCAACCGTGAAGTGGCGACTCCGGGATGCTGGCCTTCTAGGCAGAGTTGCAAAGAAAAAGCCATATCTCAGACTGGCCAATAAAAAGAAAGGATTAAGATGAGCAAAAGAACATAGACACTGGACAGAGGAAGATTGTAAAAAAGTGTTATAGACAGACTAATCTAAGTTTGAGGTGTTTGGATCACAACGAAGAACATTCGTGAGAAAAAATGAAAAGATGCCGGAGGAGTGCTTGACGCCATCTGTCAAGCACATGGTGGAGGCAATGTGATGGTCTGGGGGTGCTTTGGTGGTGGTAAAGTGGGAGATTTGTACAGGATAAAAGGGACCTTGAAGAAGGAAGGCTATCACTCCATTTTGCAACACCATGCCATACCCTGTGGACGGCGCTTAATAATTGGAGCCAATTTCCTCCTCAAACTACGCAATAACTATTTAGAGAAGAAGCAGTCAGCTGGTATTCTGTCTATAATGGAGTGGCCAGTACAGTCACCGGATCTCAACCCTATTGAGCTGTTGTGGGAGCAGCTTGACTGTATGGTACGTAAGAAGTGCCCATCAAGCCAATCCAACTTGTGGGAGGTGCTTCAGGAAGCATGGGGTGAAATCTCTTAAGATTACCTCAACAAATTGTCAACTAGAATGCCAAAGGTTTGCAAGGCTGAAATTGCTGTAAATGGAGGATACTTTGACAAAAGCAAAGTTTAATGACATAATAATATTTTTTTTAACCTTGTCAATGTCTTGACTATATTTCCTATTCATTTTGCAACTCATTTAATGTATGTTTTCATGGAAAACAAGGACATGTCTAAGTGACCCCAGACTTTTGAATGGTAGTGTACATGCATAGATGTTTGCATGGATTCCAGCGTGTGTGTGTGTGTGTGTGTGTGTGTGTGTTGGTGAATAACATGCTGAATCTCAGGGCTGGTTGCAGCAGGCTGTGAGACAAGCTGTCTGTCCACTGGGTCTACTTGGTCTACAGTCAAGCTGCTCCCATAACAGCTCAATAGGGTTGAGATCCGGTGACTGTACTGGCCACTCCATTATAGACAGAATACCAGCTGACTGCTTCTTCCCTAAATAGTTCTTGCATAGTTTGGAGCTGTGTGTACAATTCTCTTAAAGTTCTTCCCCTCTGTGAACTGAACACACACACACACACACACACACACACACACACACACACACACACACACACACACACACACACACACACACACACACACACACACACACACACACACACACACACACACACACACACACACACACACACACACACACACACACAGTAAACAGTAACTGCTGGTAAACAGTAACTCATGGTAAACAGTAGCTCACGGTAAAGAGTATCTCAGCAGGATGACTGTGAATCCTCAGTGGAATCAGCCTGAATCACTACATTACACTGCAAACTATACAAATAGGAAATAAAAACACATCTAATGGCATTCATTCACCTGCCTACAGAAAAACCCTGTAACACAAAACTAAAACTGAAAACAACAAAGTAATCTCCCTCATTGTCTAATTTCTCTGTCCAGGGCGGCAGCGAAACAAAATCGACTCACGGGACATATTTTTCAGGCGGCGGATAGCCTAGTGGTTAGAGCGTTGGACTAGTAACTGAAAGGTTGCAAGATTGAATCTCAGAGCTGACAAGGTGCAAATCAGTTGTTCTGCCCACTACCCACTAACCCACTGTTGCTAGGCCGTCATTGTAAGTAAGAATTTGTTCTTAACTGACTTGCCTAGTTAAATAAAGGTCAAATAATAAAATATTTAGCTCGTGGGTTGCAGGTTTGAGACCCAATTCAGATCAACAAGTCATTGGCCTCCTAGTGAAGGGAAACTGAAAACCAATCCTCTCTTTCTCTCCCTCCCTACCTTCCCTTGCTCACTCCCCTGCTCCCTCTCTCTATCTCAGGAATAAAGTGAATGTGCTGATGCAGCTAGAGTAAGAAGAGAATGTAACTAACTATCTCCCTGGTGATGCCCTGAGGCAGTACTCTCTGTCAGTTCCTTCCTCTCTCCCAACCTTCCCACTTTAGTATCATTCTGCTTGGCCCATCCAAACTATCCGGTCATGGCTCCTTGATGAAGACAAAAAGACAGGTTAGAAAAAAATATATATATTTTCATAGTTGTGGAGGAGAAACCACCGCAGAAAGTTGAACTTGTCAAAGAGAGAAATAGACCTTGAAAAGTAGACGGCTGAGAGAGAGAGAGAGAGAGAGAGAGAGATAGAGAGAGAGATAGAGAGAGAGATAGAGAGAGAGAGATAGAATACAGACCACAAATTCCAAATGGCTATACTTAAACTCTAACAGCTCTGGCATCTTCCCCAATATTTTGAACAAAGGACTGATCATCCCAATCCACAAAAGTGGAGAGAAATTTGACCGTGGGATATGCGTCAACAGCAACCGTGGGAAAATCCTCTGCATTATCATTAACAGCAGACTCCTACATTTCCTTAGTGAAAACAATGTCCTGAGCAAATGTCAAAATGTTTTTTTTACCAAATTAACATACGTCAGATCACATATTCACCTTGCACACCCTAATTGACAAACAAATAAACCAAAACAAAAGGAAAGTCTTCTCATGCTTTGTTGATAAATAGTTTTATTTTGACTCAATTTGGCATGAGGGCCTGCTATATAAACTGATGGAGACTGTTGTTGGGGGAGCAGCACCTAGTTCTAATGCACAGATTCTGTCAGACCTGGGCCTTGACAGTGAATCTCAGTAAGACAAAAATAATGGTGTTGCAAAAAAGATCCAGATGCCAGGACTACAAATTCCATCTAGACACCATTCCCTTAGAGCACAAAGAACTATACCTACCTGGGCCTAAACATCAGCACCACAGGTAACTTCCACAAAGCTGTGAACGATCTGAGAGACAAGGCGAAAAGGGCCTTCTACGCCATCAAAAGGAACATCAAATTCGACATCTCAATTAGGATCTGGAAAAAAATACTTGAATCAGTTATATAACCCATTGCCCACTATAGCAGGGAGGTCTGGGGTCCACTGACCAACCAAGAATTCACAAAATGGGACAAACACCAAGTTGAGACTCTCCGTGTACAAAGTAAAACCCCAAATAATGCATGCAGAGCAGAATTAGGACGATACCTGCTAATTATCAAAATTCAGAAAAGAGACGTTAAATTCTACAACCACCTAAAAGGAAGTGACTGTCAAACCTTCCATAACAAAGCCATCACTTGTACTTTTGTTTTTGCTATCTAGAGCCTGAAATTGTTATTCTGCTGTCCCCATAGGAGAACCATTTGAAGAACCTTTTTTGGTTCCATGTAGAACCCTTTCCAAAGAATGTTTTACATGGAACCCAAAATGGTTCTACCTGGAACCAGAAAGGGTTATCCAATGGGGATGGCCATAAAACCGTTTGGAACCCTTTTTTCTAAGAGTGTTCAGAGAGATTAACCTAGAGAAGTGTCCCCTCAGCCAGCTGATTATGGGACTCTGTTCACAAACACAAACAGACCTGACAGAGCCCAAGGACAGTAACACAATTAGACCCAACCAAATCATGAGAAAACAAAAAGATAATTACTTGACACATTAGAAATATTTAACCAAAAAACAGAGCAAACTGGAATGATGTCTGGCCCTAAACAGAGAGTACACAGTGGCAGAATACCTGACCACTGCGACTGACCCAAAATAAAGGAAAGCTTTGAATATATACAGACTCAGTGAGCATAGCCTTGCTATTGAAAGAGGCCACCGTAGGCAGACCTGGCTGTCAAGAGTAGACAGGCTATGTATGTGCACACTGCCCACAAAATGAGGTGGAAACAGCTGCAATTCCTAACCTCCTGCCAAATGTATGACCATATTCAAGACACACATTTCCCTCAAATTACACAGCCCCACAAAGAATTTGAAAGTAAATCACATTTTTATAAACTCCCATATCTATTAGGTGAAATACCACAGTGTGCAATCACAGCAGCAAGATGTGTGACCTGTTGCCATACGAAAAGGGCAACCAGTGAATAACAAACCCCATTGTCTGTATTCTTTTGAAACTCTTGCTGTGAAAAAAGTGAGAGAAACAGAGACCGAGAGAGGGCAAGATTTCTTCCTCAACTTAGAGACAGCCTTGACAGAGCAAGAGAAGGTCTTGCACCCTGCTCACGTTGCATGCCTTTTAGAACCAAAATAAGTAAATATAGCAACAATTATCTATGCAGAGCATAGTTTAACTCCAACGTCTCACTATCGCCCCAACCTCACAGAGGAGGGACAAGAGGGACAAGAGAGAGAAAGAAAGAACGAAATAAATATATCATGCAGGTAGACATGGGAGGGGTTGGACTTAGCTTAGCTATTCATTGCTTCCTCTCCTTTCCTCCTTCTTAAAATTCCACACATCCCACATTGGTTGGAATCAATTAACATTAGTGCACCCATCACACTGCCGCCTATCCCCAGGCGTGCTATCACACATAGCATGATCTCTACACCCCCTCATGTCAGTGTCAACCCCTCAGTGGCATGCGTCCTCTTCATGGGCCTAATTGAAGCAGGTGTAAAATAAGTCCTGCATTAGCGCCTGTTATGCGTTACACACACTGACAGTGACGGCCAATTATACTGCAGGAATGTATTCAGCTCACAAAGCCTTATGGTTGCGTCCCACATGACACCCTATTCCCTACATAGTGCACTACTTTTGACCAGGGCCCCATAGGCCCTGGTCAAAAGTAGTGCACTACATAGGGTGCAGGGTGTCATTTGGGACAAAGCCTATGTCCTTGGCAGAGCACGAAACGCATTATTACGGTGAATAGGTTTTTCCTCAAATAGGGAATGTATTCATACAAAGTTGGAAACTAATATTTGAAAGTTTTCACGCATTTCAATAAAAGAGGGAGAGGTGGAATGGGATGTAAAATGCCAAATGTTGAACATGTTTAAATATGTCAGTTCAGTGGCTCTCCAAGTAAGTTGGTTGAATAAAGTGGACCTGGTTAAAGACCTTTTAAGTTTGAGCTTTTACCTAGACTGATGTTGTCTGGTAACAATTTACTGTAGCCCCCACTCATAAAGTGCACTTTGTTATGCACTGTAGTTCTGTAAATTATGTATGGAAATATGTGCTCCTCCTTCTCTGAGACACACACATACACACACACAGTTTGTTTCTGGTTATTTCAAATGGTTATTTAGCAACGTCTGGGTGCAAATATTGACATAATAGCAATCATATTGAGGTAAACTTGGAGTCACGCGATGACATGTTGTGTGATCCTCCCACTACGACTCGTCGGGAAAGCATGCCGTTTATTAAGCTACAGATGAAATAAGTTATGATGAACTTGCAAGGTGATGAACTTGATGCTCCTTTCCAATACATATTGAGGGTGTTATTCTGGTGACATGATAGATATCCCCCTCAAAACTATCTATCTATCTCCACTGTAACATTATGAGACTGATAGACCATTTTGAGGGGGATATCTCCACTGTAACCAAACACATTATGAGACTGATAGACCATTTTGAGGGGGATATCTCCACTGTAACCAAACACATTATGAGACTGATAGACCATTTTGAGGGGGATATTTTATAGAGTGCCAAGAGTTCTTACCAAGGGTACACGGTGAGGAAGGGAACAGTTAAACAACACATGCACAATGACCAGTCAGTACCCAGAACTCTGTCTTGACTTCACAATATTCCCGCCTCGTCATTATACAAGGCAAAAATAACTTTATTGGCAACAACAGAAGGTGCATTACAGAGCAAATCAAAGGCATAACTGCTTCACCAACCTATGTTCAGAGACTATCCTAGACAGTGCCTGCCAGAACTCTGTCTTGACCTTTTCTAAATATTATTGTCTCATCATTATATGCCTACAAGGAAGAAAAAAATACTTTATTGGCAACAACAGTAGGTACATTATTGAGCAAATCGAAGAGATAACTGCCAGACTGACCTCCGATTACAATAAATCTCACCATTCAACTTCCCTCTGCTGGGCTGGAAAACAGTCCTTAACACAGAAGGACTGAGAGGACAGGACAGATGCAACTTTCTGTGTTTTGGAATTATTGTGAAACCTTCATTGGCACTGTTGGCACAGTCCAAGGCATATTCAAAAATACATTTCATATAGATAGCTACCTAGATATTTTCAGGCAGTCTGCTTCTCGTCACAGCTTTCCTTGGAGGGAGATATAATGCAAATGCCAAAATGGGTGTAACCTTCACCACCCTGCTGCTCTCACCAATCACTGGCTCACTAACCAAACAAAGTGCTAGACTCTCAGTGATCGTCCCACCCTGGACACACACTCAGCTGGGTCCACACACTATTTCATCCCTCGCAGGAAATCACATTGGGCTGGTGACATCTTATGAGGTGTCTCCAAATCAAATATTTTTGTCACATACACATGGTTAGCAGATGTTAATGCGAGTGTAGCGAAATGCTTGTGCTTCTAGTTCCAACCATGCAGTAGTATCTAACAAGTAATCTAACAAATTCACAACAACTACCTTATACACAAGTGTAAAGGAATGAATACGAGTATGTACATATAAATATATGGATGAGCGATGGCCGAACGGCATAAGCAAGATGCAGTAGATGGTATAGGGTACAGTATATACATATAAGATGAGTAATGTAGGATATGTAAACATTATATAAAGTGCCATTGTTTAAAGTGACTAGTGATACATTTATTACATCCAATTTTTTATTACTAAAGTGGCTAGAGATTTGAGTCAGTATGTTGGCAGCAGCCACTCAATGTTAGTGATGGCTGTTTAATAGTCTGATGGCCTTGAGATAGAAGCTGTTTTTCAGTCTCTTGGTCCCAGCTTTGATGCACCTGTACTGACCTCGCCTTCTGGATGATAGCGGGGTGAACAGGCAGTGGCTCGGGTGGTTGTTGTCCTTGATGATCTTTTTGGCCTTCCTGTGACATCGGGTGGTGTAGGTGTCCTGGAGGTCAGGTAGTTGCCCCCGGTGATGCGTTGTGCAGACCTCACTACCCTCTGGAGATCCTTACGGTTGTGGGCGGAGCAGTTGCCGTACCAGGCGGTGATACAGCCCGACAGGATTCTCTCGATTGTGCATCTGTAAAGGTTTGTGAGTGTTTTTGGTGACAAGCCAAATTTCTTCAGCCTCCTGAGGTTGAAGAGGCGCTGTTGCGCCTTCTTCACCACGCTGTCTGTGTGGGTGACCATTTCAGTTTGTCCGTGATGTGTACGCCGAGGAACTTAAAACTTTCCACCTTCTCCACTACTGTCCCGTCGATGTGGATAGGGGGCTGCTCCCTCTTTTGTTGATGTTGATGTTGAGTGTGAGGTTATTTTCCTGACACCACACTCCGAGGGCCCTCACCTCCTCCCTGTAGGCCGTCTCGTCGTTGTTGGTAATCAAGCCTACCACTGTAGTGTCGTCGGCAAACTTGATGATTGAGTTGGAGGCATGCATGGCCACGCAGTCATGGGTGAACAGGGAGTACAGGAGAGGGGTGGGAACGCACCCCTGTGGGGCCCCAGTGTTGAGGATCAGCGGGGTGGAGATGTTGTTTCCTACCCTCACCACCTGGGGGTGGCCCGTCAGGAAGTCTCGAGCTTAATGACTATGGTGTTAAATGCTGTGTGTGTGTGTGTGTGTGTGTGTGTGTGTACAATGTAAGTGCCATGTATCTCCCCAAGGCTGACGTAAAGGGAAATGGAACAATCCACAGGAGGAACTGTTAGGAACTGTACATTTTCTGTGACAACCCTTTTTGTGCTGAACCTATCTCTGTCCATGCATTCAATCCCAGTCAAGGACAGGACATGCAATCAGAAGAAGAGGCTATGGAACAGACATGATAATGACGGCTGGAGCCGGATGTTCTAAACTATAGAATCTATACTGGATCCTTAACTATTATGTTGACAAGTGACAAGGTAATGAGCACCGGATGCAGACTTCAACATGTTATAGTGTTGAGTTATGACACGTCATTCTATGAAATCTGTGTCTCAGTGCTTTGATTTGCCCACAAGCATTCTGATGCTACTTCTCAAACAGTTTACAATCCACCATTTATATGTCTCCACAACATCTATTTACACATCTCTTTTGACAGACCTCTACCTCCACAAATCAGGGGTAACTCTGTAACTGGATATATGACAAACAGCTGACAGCAAATCATTAAGGTTTTGAAGAAACTCCAAATGAAAAGCTGGACAGAACAACATTAGGCTCAGTAGCTATTTTTCTTTATGGTTGAATACAATCACAGAATGGATATGGGTTTTACTGTAAAAACAAAACAGAAGAACTACTGCTAGGTAACCTCTCCATACAGGTAGATGTTTCCAGCCTTGAGAATAAGCCCTGTGTTCGTAGGAAGTAAGCTAGTTGGACAACAAAGATAATGCATAGACATTACTATAGCTGGTTCGTTGATATTCCAGCCTGTAACGGCCCTTACTGGGCCAGTCTCATCAACAGAACTACTGTACACCATTACATATAGAAATAGGACCACTGACAGTGGACTACATTTTACAGCAGCAAAGAGACAAATGGACTCATATTCAGGATTGGATTATTATCTTGTTCCACACAACCTTACTGACTCGATTAAAAACTGTACAATTGGTTCCATACATATCTCAGATCATGCATTAGTTACTTTGGACTTGCTTGTTTATATAACCCTAGATGTTCCTCCTTCAAACCTGTCTTCTGATCTAAAAACATTTATTCCTCTGCTGACCGGTCACGGAGGGGTTGTTCCCATTAAAATGTCTGAAAGGGACGAATTTGTCCTCTGGTCAGTTCAATAAGGAAAACAATCCCAATTCATAGCAGCACTGATCACAGTAATTAGCGATACGTCTCTGTGGGTCCAACCAGGGATGTAGTGAAGGGTAAACGCAGGTCAACAAAGTTTATTTTGTTTGACCCTTTCTTCTTATCTTGAAGAAAAGCTCTTGACTAAAGAACATCCATGTAGACAATGGAATGATGCTGGAGATCATGAATATGATGTTAAAAATGGGTGAAGTGCCCTTCTATAGGAATTTTTGCAATACCACTTGCTTAGGGATGGATCAATAATTTACAGAATGGTTACCTGGAGGAAAATGGGGAAAGGTCATGTTTTCATTTTCAGTCAAGGGGAGGGTTTAGTATTGACCCTCCCCAGGGGAGGGTCATGTTATTTGTAATTAAATATTTCTCAGTGTTTTAGAATTAGTTGCTTATTAGGCTATTTTATCGATGTGTGCCTGATGCCGTCCCTCATCTCTGATTCTCCGCTGGGCGCATAATATCATGGCTATTTAGTGTGGTCTCAATCAAATGATCCATAAGCTATAAAATACCCGGACAGACGTGACTCCGATACATATAGCTGAGGAGACAAAAAACGACTTTGCTTGGAGACAAAAAGTAGACTTTGCTTGGGAAGTAATCTCTTGTTAGATTAAGCCATGGAAGAAGAGTAGCCAGTAGTTAAAGCTTACATTTTTCTACGTCGGTAGGCCTACTCTGTCCGGGGTGGTGCTCAGATTCCTGACGATGTCTCAGATTTAATTGTTTGCAAACAGGGACAGTTTCGTTGCAAACAAGACACAGATATGGAAGAAGTTTGAACCACCAAGACTCTTCCTGGAGATGGCCGCCAGACCAAACTGAGCAGTCGGGGGAGAAGGGCCTTGGTCAGGGAGGTGACCAAGAACCAGATGGTCACTCTGACAGAGATCCAGAGTTCCTCTGTGGAGATGGGAGAACCTTCCAGAAGGACAACCATCTCTGCAGCAGTCCACCAATTAGGCCTTTATTGTAGAGAGGCCAGACGGAAGCCACATGACAACCCGCTTGGAGTTTGCCAAAAGGCACCTAAAGGACTCTCAGACCATGAGAAACGAGATTCTCTGGCCTGATGAAATCAAGTTTGAACTCTTTGGCCTGAATGCCAAGCGTCACGTCTGGAGGAAATCTGGCACTATCCCTACGGTGAAGCATGGTGGTGGCTGCATCATGCTGTGGGGACGTTTTTCAGTGGCAGGGAAGACTAGTCAGGATGGAGGGAAAGATGAACAAAGAAAAGTACAAAGAGATCCTTGATGAAAACCTGCTCCAGAGTGCTCAGGACCTCAGATTGGGGCGAAGGTTCACCTTCCAACAGGACAACGACCCTAAGCACACAGCAAAGACAACGCATGAGTGGCTTCAGGACAAGCCTTTGAATGTCCTTGAGTGGCCCAGCCAGAGCCCGGACATGAACCCGATCAAACATTTCTGGAGAGACCTGAAAATCGCTGCGCAGTGACGCTCCCCATCCAAGCTGACAGACCTTGAGTGGATCTGCAAAGAAGAAATGGGGAAACTCCCCAAACACAGGTGTACCAACTTTGTAGCGTCATACCCAAGAAGACTTGAGCCTGTAATCGCTGCCAAAGGTGCTTCAACAAAGTAAGGAGTAAAGGGTCTGAATACTTATGTAAATGTAATATTTCTATTTGTCTTTATTCGTCTAAAAACCTGTTTTTGCTTTTTCATTATGGGGTACTGTGTGTAAATTAATGAGGAAAAGCCTTCTTCCATTTTAGAATTAGGTTGTAACAAAACAAAATGTGGAAAAAGTCAAGGTGTCTGAATACTTTCCGAATGCTCTGTATATGGCCACTGGCCTGAGATGATTGAAGTTCAATATGTAGCCTAGATGTAGCCTAGTAGGCTCACGTTAACTAGCTAGCTAACCTAGCTGGTTCATTGTTGGCCATGCAAGGAAGTTAGGCTACCTAGCTAAAATGTTTGCTAGCCTATGCTAACAAAAACTAAAAGCGTACAGAGCCATAGACCGTTTTGCCAACATGAAAGAAAGGAGGACGGCATTGGCGTTCAAATAGTCTACAAGTAGAGTGAGCCCCCCCCAAAAAATGTACTTGCGAACGCACACAGAAATCAGTACCATGGACAGCCACATGATATTTAGCAACATTGATTGGACTAAACAGTTTTTGCTATCTTTAATTTTGTTTTCAGTGTATTAAACTAAGCATATACAGCCTTGTTGATTTGATGATGTTTAAATGTTTAAGTTGAAGTGGTGCTGGAATAGCGGAGGAAGTGCTCCTGTTGTCTTTGTGCTGACTTGTGGTAACTCGGTGGTTCTAAATAAGCAGTTCTTTAGTAAACCGTCGGAAAAATATGAACTTGCTTGACCATGCTGCAGGCCATATAATTGTTTGTTAAATGCAATATTTGCGTTATGGACTTCACCGGACAGATGTGGCTCTCCGGTTTTGTGATGAAACAAACGTATGTGTAGTTGAATTTATTCCGCCATTGTGTGACTGTTGTCTTTTTGTTGTCATGGTGTTATTGTATATCACGGTGGCGTATAAATGAACATCACAACATAGGGTGAAATGTGTTTTTTTTACTTGCTCGTCTTCCTCAGTGATTTTACCCACGCACCACTACCGTCTTTCCACCCCCTTGTCCACGGTGGTCTGCGAACCCCCTTCTGTCCTGCAGCCCTGTACACTATAAAAAATATCTAAATCCTGCGTTGCCATGGAATGGTTGCAGAACAAAGAACAGTTTCCAAAACTGCATATCTAAGGCTCTGGTCTGTCCAAGAAGTGAGGTTAAACGGTAGACATGTTCTCTGCTATCCACATTGTTTTAATTATTAGTGGTATAGGGGAAGATCACATGTTTTTTTATCAAGTGTTCAGGGATTTGTCATGTGTTCAGGGAGGGTTTATTTTGCTGAATGGAGGACCATCAATTTTCATTTCAGAGAGGTCCGATATTCTCCTTACTATAAATAACGTTTAAAGTCAGTTAGTTTTGAAGGACACCATGCATGATCAGTAGCTCTCCCACGGGCCATTCTCAGCAGGTCTCCTGTGGTTCTGATGTGTGTGCCTTTCCAATGTCATCTGGGGCTAGACTGATGCATGGCAGGGGGGCGATAGAGGGTTAGGGGGATAGAGGATCGAAGGTTTGGCCCACCCGTTTCTCGCTCAGTCTTCTGACTGTTTTTTGGTATTCATCACCATTAGCATTCATTAACATGTATTAGCTCTCGTTATGGTCGTTAGGCAGCGGAGCACCGCTGGGCATCTGCAGCCTGTCAATGTGTCACCGCAGCTGTAATCTTCAGTGACTGAATGAGGATGCCAAAGCAAGGGAGAAGAGGGGAGAGGAGAGGGAGGGGAAGAGGGGAGAGGAGAGGGAAGGGATCTGAAAAGAGAGGAGATGGGAAGGGAGGAGAGGAAAAGAGAGTGGAGAGGAAAGGAAAAGAGGAGAGTTCATGTCAGGTGAGGAGAGAAGGGAGTGGAGAGATGGAATGGCTTCTCTCTCTCTCTCATTTCCAGTGGTAGTGACAGTAAGTGAGGGTGAGACACAGCTGCCTCTCCAGGAGAACCTGGCATTATAGTCCTCATCTATGGGCAGATGGCCAAACCATATTTCTCTCTGTGAAGTGAGTGGCAATAACAATAACAACTCTCTCTTTAACCCTCTGTCCTCTCTTCTCTAAATCCCTTCTTCTAAAGGACTCTCATCTCCCAAGGCTGTTAAGAATGACCACACCTTCTGTTGTATAGGAACTTTGCGGAAACAACACCAGGTTGTTTGGCACATCATTTTGGACACAGACGTGATCCTGTGTTGCTCAGTTGGTAAGAGTGTGGCGGTTTGATTCCTGGTGGGATCACATACGTATACTAACATGTACGCAGTCTGTAGGTAAGTTTGCATAAAAGCTTCTGCTAAATTACCTCTCCCTTTTCATATAGTGGGAAAATAAATTATTTTAGATAAATAATATATGCAGGATGTAAATGACTTGCAGATGTCATTGATAACATACTGCAGAAGATGTTACACTCTTAGGAAAAAAGGTGCTATCTAGAACCTAAAACAGTTCTTCGGCTGTCCCCATAGAAGAACCCTTTGAATAACCCTTTCCACAGACGGTTCTACATGGAACCCAAAATAGTTCTACCTGGAACCAAAAAGGGTTATCCTATGGGGATAGCCGAAGAACACTTTTGGAACCCTTTTTTCTAAGAGTCTTCCAGAAAATGGCTGAAGCATGAGCCTGCTATAATCACACCATATGTGGATCTCTCTCTCCTCTCTGTCTGTCTCTTACACTCTCTCCCTCTCTCATCCCTCTCCCCTTCATCCTCTCACTCTCTTGCTTCCCAACTCTCTGCACTTCTCTTACTTTCATCTCTATTCCACTCCTTTACTGGCTTCTTCACTTCCACGGCTCAGCCCATGGTTCTGCCCTGGCCCTGACAAGTTCACACATTGTAGAAATGATGATAGAACTGTTAACATGTCTTGATAGAACTGATAGAACTGTTAACATGTCAAAAATGTTTGTGTGGAGTCATAAAAATAAGGAATTTAAAAAATCTGACATTTATTTCAGTGGGCGGTGAGATTTCTGTAGCCATTGGCATTATGAACCAAATTGCCTTCCCATGCAAGTTAGCATGTACAGTAAGAAAGCCCTTTGAAGAAGAGTCCTTTAACGAAGCTATAGCAAGTGATGGCACAAACAGAGGCATGGGACACTACAGAAATACAAGCTCGTTATTACATTTATAAGCAGCACACAAGCCTATAAAACCCACCTTATAGTAGTCCTTTTGACCAGTAAGATCCCACTGGTATGACTTAATACAATCCTTCATATCTAATTCACACTGGGGTTGCAAAATGACTCTCTTTCACAAAATGTCAAGGCTTCCCACAAGTCTTGGTTGAAACATTCCTGGAATCAGGCGAGAATAATCCTCCTATCTGGAATTCTGTAAAACCTGGAAATTGTGGGAAAGATACTGCCATTTTAGAACCATACTTCATACACCAGAAAAACGGGACTTGGACTGCAATGCAATTAATCACATAACTCATAGATAATGAATGTCGTCTTTGTGAGTGGTTGGGTAATTCTTATCAACGCCATTCTTCATTCTGTTATCTGGGACCAGTGTTCCTGCTGCTGCTGCCAGAAGGAGGCCAAACCATTATTCATCCAGAGCTAACAGACACATTTTGGCTACAGCCATCAAATCCTGCTCATTGTGTTCAGTTTAATTTAAATTGAACACATTGGTTGAAAACAGACCTGAAATCCTAACTTGAGGGCCTTACATGTAAATAGAGTTTTCAAGCAAATCTTTCATTGGCATGAATGCATGATTAACATGTAATTTCTTTGTAGTCAAAGACGTTGGAGGGGGGAGGGGTGCTAAGCTGACATATGGGATTGTTTTAGGATGGTTATACTATGGACTATTTCGCCATTTTATTTTCAATTTTAGGACCCCTTTACGCAACAAAAGAAAATATGAAACAATTATTTGATCAAATATAGATTTTGGCCTTTACTACACATTGAATAACACATTTATGAATGGCAAAAAAAAAGTGTATGTCCTATATCTACGAGATATAAGAAAGCTCAGGAAATATTTTTTTTTACCCCTTTTTAACCCCTTTTTTTGGGTAGGCACAAAACTACCTTTTCCA
Organism: Brachymystax lenok tsinlingensis; assembly: GCA_030435695.1. Classification (NCBI taxonomy): domain Eukaryota; kingdom Metazoa; phylum Chordata; class Actinopteri; order Salmoniformes; family Salmonidae; genus Brachymystax; species Brachymystax lenok. Next base: position 105,809,863 of record CM059791.1, read on the forward strand.
TTGTTGTTTTTTACCGGTTACCTTCAGACGAGTCCCGTGACACTTGTGAGGTCCCATTAGTTTGTAGCCCAAAGGTTGAGGGCCAAACAGAAGTTGGCACATCGACAATACCGACTTCAGACGAGACACCTGACACTTATGGGGGTCGTAGAGCAAATCAGAGAACACATCATGTTTGTGAGTTTCATCTTTCCATAGAGGGGTCCTAGTTTGTCGTGAGTCTCATCTTTCAATAGAGGGGTCCTAGTTTGTCGTGAGTCTCATCTTGCCATAGAGGGGTCCTAGTTTGTTGGGAGTCTCATCTTTACATAGAGGGTTCCTAGTTTGTCATGAGTCTCATCTTGCCATAGAGGGGTCCTAGTTTGTCGTGAGTCTCATCTTTCCATAGAGCGGTCCTAGTTTGTTGTGAGTCTCATCTTTCCATAGAGCGGTCCTAGTTTGTTGTGAGTCTCATCTTTCCATAGAGGGGTCCTAGTTTGTTGTGAGTCTCATCTTCCCATAGAGGGGTCCTAGTTTGTGGGTCAAACCGTTCGGACGCTACAGACATTTACGTGAGAAGACCAATTTTCGGGATGTCTCATGGTCTGACAAACGGATTGAGACACATCCAAATGCAAAAAAACTGATATCTCTAGCTTAAACTGACATATTTTGATGGGGATTTTTTTGTTATGCAACTTTGACTGATGCACCGGTGCGTCAATCAACTCTAAGGGTTTAAGTTAAGTGTGCACATCTCAAGTTAGGCTTTGTACTGTAATGTACTATACGCAGCAGACCTGGGTTCAAATACTATTTCAAATCTTTCAAATACATTGAGCCTTTGCCTGTCTGGAGTACCAGGTGGGCGGGGTTTACATGGGTAAACCCCTTCTAGTTCCATTGCAACAGACAAGCTCAATCAAACACATCTTAATTATTTGAAATTATTTCAAATAGTATTTGAACCCAGGTCTGGTAGGAAGCAGTTCCAGTTTATGGGCATGAGGTGTAAGGGGAAAAAAGAATGCATATAAATCTATCAATGATTGCCACAAGTGTTGATGCTTTGGTGTAAAACTTTACCATATCTTTTCAGAAAATTGCATAGGCTTCCCTAAAAAACCTTTGACGTTAGAAAAAACATTAAACTTGAAAGTGAATAGCACAAGGTATGTGGTGAATAGACAGAACAACACCTGATTTTTCCATCTCGTAGAATCACTAATCACAGGTCTGAGGCATCACCACAGAGTGACAGAAACACGCCCTGTGAGCCCCATCCATTCAGTGGCCATCAGCACACTGTTAGAGGCTCCCCTGAGAGCTCTGGTGATGAGGAGAGCGAGAGATAGGCAGGCTGGGAGACGGACAGAAAGACAGACAGACGGTCCTTGAGGCAGCCTGTTAGTCCCACAGACAGCCGGGACTAACAGACCCCCAAGGGCTAAAGCTACACTGTCAATCACACACACAGTGGTACAATCTCTCCCCCTCTCCCTCCCTATTGCTGACAGGTGCAGCAGCAGCAGATAAAGAAAAGACAGGATCTTACATCCCTCCCACGTGCAATATAATGATATATCATTACACTGTTATGGCTTTGTTACAAAATGACACTTGAGAGACAGACATCTTTTCTCCATTATCAGACAGACCTCCAAGTCACGTAGAAAGCTTCTAACACAATGATTAGCCAAATAGGTTGTATGAAACCACTCTGTCTGCTTATTACAGGCTATTTTCAGGGCTTATTAAAACAAAAAAAAGAAGGGGGAAGAGAAAAGAAGATAAATGGAGTGTCCTACCTTGATGTTGTCAAAAGATGTTCTGTTGGTCACATCATACAGCAGCAGGAGAGCTAAGAGAGAGAGACAGGAGCGAGAAAGACAGAGAGAGGAGAGAGAGGAGAGTGAGAGAGAGAGAGAGAGAGAGAGAGAGAGAAAGTGGGAGAGAGCAAAAGTAACTGTTAGTGAAGTAGCAGGCCATTGACAACGAAGAGTTAATTTGAAACTAATTCTCGGCTAACTTTCCAATTTGTCCTTCAGGCTTAGCCTCTTGGACCTGTGGCTTCCCAATTAGTTCACGGTTGACTGACTTCCTATATTAATTTTCACTGAGGAGGACACATAACACAGAGTACATTCTCCTTCTTGCTCTCTGCGGGCCTGATTGAGACAGGCCTGCCCTACACAGCCAGTGAGCCTGCCCAGGCTCAGAGAGGACAAGGCCTAAAAATTTGTAAACATTCCTTTTCAGATATATCCTTTATGACAAGCAATGCATATTTTTTTTATTTCATCTTTATTTAACCAGGTAGGCTAGTTGAGAACAAGTTCTCATTTACAACTGCGACCTGGCCAAGATAAAGCAAAGCAGCTCGACACATACAACAACACAGAGTACACATGGAGTAAACAAACATACGTCAATAATACAGTAGAAAAACACATCTATATACAATGTGTGCAAATTAGGTAAGGCAATAAATAGGCCATGGTGGCGAAGTAATTACAATATAGCAAATAAACACTGGAATGGTAGATGTGCAGTAGATGAATGTGCAAAGTAGAAATACTGGGGTGCAAAGGAGCAAGATAAATAAATAAATACGGTAGGGGAGAAGGTAGTTGGATGGGCTATTTACAGATGGGCTATGTACAGGTGCAGTGATCTGTGAGCTGCTCTGACAGCTGGTGTATAAAGCTAGTGAGGGAGATAAGTGTCTCCAGTTTCAGTGATTTTTGTAGTTCGTTCCAGTCATTGGCAGTCTATCACAGTGCCATCCGTTTTGTCACCAAAGCCCCATATACTACCCACCACTGCGACCTGTACGCAGAGAACTGGAAGGAAAGGCGGCCAAAGGAGGAATTGGCTTTGGGGGTGACCAGTGAGGTATACCTGCTGGAGCACGTGCTACGGGTGGGTGCTGCTATGGTGACCAGCGAGCTGAGATAAGGCGGGCTTTACCTAGCAGGGACTTGTAGATGACCTGGAGCCAGTGGGTTTGGCGACGAGTATGAAGCGAGGGCCAGCCCACGAGAGCGTACAGGTCGCAGTGGTGGGTAGTATATGGGGCTTTGGTGACAAAACGGATGGCACTGTGATAGACTGCATCCAATTTGTTGAGTACAGTATTGGAGGCTATTTTGTAAATGACATCGCCGAAGTCGAGGATCGGTAGGATGGTCAGTTTTACGAGGGTATGTTTGGCAGCATGAGTGAAGGATGCTTTGTTGCGAAATAGGAAGCCAATTCTAGATTTAATTTTGGATTGGAGATGTTTGATGTGAGTCTGGAAGGAGAGTTTACAGTCTAACCAGACACCTAGGTATTTGTAGTTGTCCACATAATCTAAGTCAGAACCGTCCAGAGTAGTGATGCTGGACGGGCGGGCAGGTGCGGGCAGCGATCGGTTGAAGAGCATGCATTTAGTTTTACTTGCATTTAAGAGCAGTTGAAGCCCACAGAAGAAGAGTTGAATGGCATTGAAGCTCGTCTGGAGGGTAGTTAACACAGTGTCCAAAGAAGGGCCAAAAGTATACAGAATGGTGTCGTTAGTATAGAGGTGGATCAGAGACTCACCAGGAGCAAGAGCGACATCATTGATGTATACAGGGAAGAAAGTCAGCCCAATAATTGAACCCTGTGGCACCCCCATAGAGACTGCCAGAAGCCCGGACAACAGGCCCTCCGATTTGACACACTGAAATCTATGGGAGAAGTAGTTGGTGAACCAGCCGAGGCAATCATTTGAGAAACCAAGGCTGTTGAGTCTGCCGATAAGCATGTGGTGATTGACAGAGTCGAAAGCTTTGGCCAGGTCAATGAATACGGATGCACAGTAATGTCTCTTATTGATGGCAGTTATGATATCGTTTAGGACCAGGAGCATGGCTGAGGTGCACCCATGACCAGCTCTGAAACCAGATTGCATAGCGGAGAAGGTATGGTGGGATTCGAAATGGTCGGTAATCTGTTTGTTAACTTGGCTTTCGAAGACCTTAGAAAGGCAGGGTAGGATAGATATAGGTCTGTAGCAGTTTGGGTCTAGAGTGTCTCCCCCTTTGAAGAGGGGGATGACCGCAGCTGCTTTCCAGTCTTTGGGAATCTCAGACGACACGAAAGAGAGGTTGAATAGGTTAGTAATAGGGGTTACTACAAGTTCGGCAGATAATTTTAGAAAGAAAGGGTCCAGATTGTCTAGCCCGGCTGATTTGTAGGGGTCCAGATTTTGCAGCTCTTTCAGAACATCAGCTAACTGGATTTGGGAGAAGGAGAAATGGGGGAGGCTTGGGCGAGTTGCTGTGGGGGGTGCAGGGCTGTTGACTGGGGTAGGGGTAGCCAGGTGGAAAGCATGGCCAGCCGTAGAAAAATGCTTATTGAAATTCTCAATTATAGTGGATTCATCAGTGGTGACAGCGTTTCCTATCCTCAGTGCAGTGGGCAGCTGGGAGGAGATGATCTTATTCTCCATTGACTTTACAGTGTCCCAGAACTTTTTTGAGAAGAAGCAGATTTTTGCTTGAAAAATCTAGCTTTGGCTTTCCTGACTGCCTGTGTATATTGGTTCCTAACTTCCCTGAAAAGTTGCATATCACAGGGGCTGTTCGATGCTAATGCAGAATACTCCATAGCATCTACTGCATCTTGCCTATGCCGGTCAGCCATCGCTCATCCATATATTTATATGTACATACTCGTATTCATTCCTTTACTCTTGTGTGTATAAGGTAGTTGTTGTGAATTTGTTAGATTACTTGTTAGATACTACTGCATGGTCGGAACTAGAAGCACAAGCATTTCGCTACACTCGCATTAACATCTGCTAACCATGTGTATGTGACAAATAAAATTTGATTTGATTTGATTTGATTTTGATTTTAGAACACCACAGGATGTTTTTGTGCTGGTCAAGGGCAGTCACGTCTGAAGAGAACTAAGGACTATATATGTTCCTGGTTCTAAATTTCTTGAATGGGGCATGCTTATTTAAGATGGTGAGGAAGGCACTTTTAAAGAATAACCAGGCATCCTCTACTGATGGGATGAGGTCAATATCCTTCCAGGATATCGGGGCCAGGTTGATTACAAAGGCCTGCTCGCTGAAGTGTTTTAGGGAGCGTTTGACAGTGATGAGGGGAGGTCGTTTGACTGCAGACCCATTACAGATGCAGGCAATGAGGCTGTGATCGCTGAGATCTTGGTTGAAAACAGCAGAGGTGTTTTTGGAGGACAAGTTGGTTAGGATGACATCTATGAAGGTGCCCGCGTTTACGGCTTTGGGGTTGTACCTGGTAGGTTCATTGATAATTTGTGTGAGGTTGAGGGCATCAAGCTTAGATTGTAGGATGGCCGGGGTGTTAAGCATGTCCCAGTTTAGGTCACCTAGCAGCACGAGCTCTGAAGATAGATGGGGGGCAATCAGTTCACATATGGTGTCCAGAGCACAGCTGGGGGCAGAGGATGGTCTATAGCAAGCAGCAACGGTGAGAGACTTGTTTCTAGAAAGTAGAAGTTCAAATTGTTTGGGTACAGACCTGGATTGTAAGACAGAACTCTGCAGTAGATTGCAACACCGCCCCCTTGGCTGTTCTATCTTGTCTGAAAATGTTGTAGTTAGGGATGGAGATTTCAGGGTTTTTGGTGGTCTTCCTAAGGGTTGGCAGAATGTGCTAAAGCAGTGAATAAAACAAACTTAGGGAGGAGGCTTTTAATGTTAACATGCATGAAACCAAGGCGTTTACGGTTGCAGAAGTCAACAAATGAAAGCGCCTGGGGAATAGGAGTGGAGCTAGGCACTGCAGGGCCTGGATTAACCTCTATATCACCAGAGGAACAGAGGAGGAGTAGGATAAGGGTACGGCAAAAGGCTATAAGGACTGGTCGTCTAGGACGTCCTGAACAGAGAGTAAAAGGAACAGGTTTCAGGGGGCGATAAAATAGATTCAAGGCATAATGTACAGACAAAGGTATGGTATGATGTGAATACAGTGGAGGTAAACCTAGGCATTGAGTGATGATGAGAGAGATATTGTCTCTAGAAACATCATTTAAACCAGGTGATGTCATCGCATGTGTGGGTGGTGGAACTGAAGGGTTGGATAAGGTATATTGAGCAGGGCTAGAGGCTCTACAGTGAAATAAGACAATAAACGCTAACCAGAAAAGCAATGGACAAGGCATATTGACATTGAGGAGAGGCATGCTTAACAGAGTGATCATAAGGGTCCAGTGAGTAGTGAGGCTGGTTGGGGACACAGCGATTCAGACAACTAGCCGGGGGTAGCAAGCTAGCAGAAGACGGAGGAAGTCTGTTTATAGCCTCCTCGTGCGTTTCCGTCGGTAGACCAGTCGTGATTGATTAGTGGGGTTCCGTGTGCTAAAGGGGACCAGTCCAATTGGCAAAATAGGTATAGTGGCCCAAGAAATTGTCAGATGGACCTATTTAGCTAGCAGCCGATATGCTCTAGACAGCTAACGTCAGTTAGCAGATGGGCGTTCAGGTGACATCGCGACGGAGGGCCGGTTTAATAACCCCCTCAGGCAGATAACGTCGGTAGTCCAGTCGTGAAGGCCAGGTGGGGCTCCGCACCGGCAGTAAAAACGGGTCCGGATAATTGTTGTAGCCCAGGCTGATGGGACTCTTCAGCTAGCCGGAAGATAGGCCTAGCATGGGCTAGCTTCAGGCTAATTGGTGCGTGCTCCGGGACCAACGTTAGCCAATAGTCACTCGGATAGCAGCTAGCTAGCTGCAAGATACAGGTTAAAATGTCCAGAGCTTGCTGTAGGAATCAGGGGATATGAAGAGAAAATAGGTCCGGTATGCTCTGGTTTGAGTCGCGTTGTATGAACTGGCGAGAGCTTTCCGAGCTAAAGGTTAGCTGATGTCCGCTAGTAGTGTTAAGCTAAATACTAACATTAGCTAGTGAGATGACTAGCTTATGGCTAGCTCTGTTGGGGGATTCCGGATTCAAGGTGGATAATACTTGGAAAAAAACAGATCTAAAAAAAATATATATAAAAGATATGCGAAGAAAATATATAACAAGATATATACACGAGACACGACAAGACGAGGACAAAAGACGTCTGACTGCTACGCCATCTTGGAACTAAGTCTGTTCATACATAATACATCTTTCAAAATACCTAACAAATATTGCATCTGCTCCTGTTTATATGATAGATAGATAGACGATCCACATACAGTTTGATAGATCGCTAACCATTAAACTGATCCAGGCAGTGTGATATATCGCTACCCATTAAACTGATCCAGGCAGTGTGATATATCACTACCCATTAAACTGATCCAGACAGTGTGATATATCGCTACCCATTAAACTGATCTAGACAGTGTGATATATCGCTACCCATTAAGCTGATCCAGGCAGTGTGATATATTGCTACCCGTTAAACTGATCCAGGCAGTGTGATATATCGCTACCCATTAAACCGATCCAGGCAGTGTGATATATTGCTACCCATTAAACTGATCCAGGCAGTGTGATATATCGCTACCCATTAAACCGATCCAGGCAGTGTGATATATTGCTACCCATTAAACTGATCCAGGCAGTGTGATATATCGCTACCCATTAAACCGATCCAGACAGTGTGATATATCGCTACCCATTAAACTGATCCAGGCAGTGTGATATATCGCTACCCATTAAACTGATCCAGACAGTGTGATATATCACTACCCATTAAACTGATCCAGACAGTGTGATTTATAGTTACCCATTAAAGTGATCCAGGCAGTGGAACACCTGGAAGTAGGTGGAGAGATGTGAAGAGAGAAACTGAGAGATGGAGGTAGAGATGAGAATAGAGATACTGAGAGATGGAGATAGAGATAAGAATAGAGATACTGAGAGATGGAGGTAGAGATACTGAGGGATGAAGGTGGAGATGAGAACAGAGAGTGCCAAATAGAGAGACAAAAGTAAAGTGAGAACAAAAGAGAGAGTGGTAAGAGTGAATGAAGGAATTAGAGGGGGGATGGACTTACAAACAGAACACAGGAGACAACAGGCTCGTGTGCGCGCACACACACACACACACATTCTCTCTTTCTCTCTCGTCACAGAATACATCCATAACTATGTCCCTAAAATAATACCCCCCCCATCCCACCTCTCCCTCTCTAAGTTGTAAATCACTAAACTCCACCACACCCCCACACTCATCACCATGCATAACACACCAGTCTAGCCTATATCCAGTCTACCCAGAGCTCTCCTTCCTACAGGAACATCCACAGATAACAGCACATTTCATTTATCATGCTCCTCTGTGTGTGCTGCCACTCCGAGAGAGAGGACGGAGGAGTCAAGGAGGAGTCTTTTTCCCAAATCTCTCTCTCAATTCAACTCAATGAGTTTTATTGGCATTGGAAACATATGTTTACATTGCCAAAGCAAGTGAAATAGATCATATACAAAATTGAAATAAACAATAAAAATTAACAGCAAACTTTAAACAAAAGTTCCAAAAGTATAACGACATTTCAAATGTCATATTATGTCTATATACAGTGTTGTAACGATGTGCAAATAGTGAAAATAAATAAATATGGGTTGTATTTACAAGGGTGTTTGTTCTTCACTGGTTGCCCTTTTCTTGTGACACCAGGTCACAAATCTTGCTGCTGTGATATTTCACCCAAAAGATATGGGAGAATATCAAATTACTCTCTCTCTGTCTCTCTCTCTGAGCAATGACTGTAGACTTCTGTAGGATGGTAAACAATTAGAGATGATGAAAGATTAGAGTAATGAGAAAACCGAGGAGGGGAGTGTTTGTTCTCCCTCTAGCTTTATCTCAGATCTGTTTGTGTTGTCTTGCCATTTCCTGAGGTCATTGTTTGGGAGGAGCTGGCAAGACAACACAAACAGATCTAAAAAGGATGGATGATTAATTTAGTCACTTCCACATAAATCCCTGTCTCAGTAGAACGGGTGTAGGCTAGGCTATAGTAGTGTCTCTCCACTGGGCTATTTGTTTCTGGTTGATGTCATGTCTCTCTTATCTGTCTGACTGCCAGACAGGGTTCTCCTCAAAGGGATATAGACAGGCAGAGAGAACAGAGAATGGAGGGAGAGGAGGAGAGAGATAATTTATTTCTGGAAAAAGTTTGATGCACTGCACACAATCCTCTCAGCGATGAAAAAGTGAAGTGGTACAGTAGAACTCTGCTGTTGCTGAGAATTTCAGTGAGATCTGCTGAGCTGTGGGAGGCAGTGACTGGCTGCCAGGGGTTTGACTGTCTTTGCTTTACTAAAGCTGTAGAAATCACTGAAGCAGTCCCTCGACTAATGTCTGCGCCTCGTTGACTTCAAAAGACACTGGATGCGGCCCAAATGGCACCATCTTCCCTATGTAGTGCACTACTTTTGACCATAGCCCTATGGGACCTGGTCAAAAGTAGTGCACTACATAGGGAATAAGGTGCTATTTGGGCTACAGACAGTGACTGCCTATCTTGCAGGGTAGCTGAGGAGTTGTTTGGGTTACAGAAACATCCCAGGGAACCATATCAAAAGCAAAAGCGTTGGGGTTATAACCACATTCAGTTGATGTGGATGAAGTGTTTATGTGACAGGGTGTAGAAGCTAAAACATACACGCCACATACCTAATCAAATGGTGAGTGGAGAGCTGGATCATACATTTAAGTCACTTACTGTAGCAGAAGCTCTTAACTTACAGTATTGAGTGCATACATTTTTGTACTGGTCCCCCGTGGGCATCAAACCCACAACCCTGGCGTTGCAAGTGCCATGCTCTACCAACTGAGCCACACACACACACACACCCCACCCACCCACCCACCCACCCACGGACACACACACGCATGTTAATGATGATAGTGGTGATAATGATAATGATGAGGAAGAAGACAAATATGAAGATGATGAAGATGAATATTATGATGATGATAATGACCATGAATAATGACGACGATAAGGACTTGAAGATGAAGGAGACACTGTTGTTGATGATGACAATGATGATGTCCATATCTAAATGTAACCTTTTCCATGATGAATATAATACCTTGTTGTTCTAATAAAGCCTCTAGAGAGGACAGGTCAGCATGCTCTCTGTCTGTTCCCCTGCTGAACAGGCCGGTCCAGCCCAGTACTGCTTTAGTGGAGATTGATGTCAATCTTGTTGGCTGGAGGAGAGGAGTTTCTCTTTTTAAAACAATTCCAATACCACCTGGAGTGGACACCAGTGGCACCAGTGGTCGGTAGCTAGCTAGCTTCAAGAAAATAAAATGTAACTGCAACAACCGTTGATAGACATAGCTGGTAAATCCGCTCTGGCTATCTACTCCGATTTCAGATCACGGATAAGATAGTCTAGCTAGGTACATTTTCAGATATTACACGTTTCTAATTTTGACATAAAGTATTTTCATTCCAAGTTAAAGTGTACTGTAAGCTAGCTAGCTAACGTTAGCTGGCTGGCTCACTAGCTAATGTTACGTGTATGATCTTATTATTCGTATCTCAGAGCCATTTACTTTGCTTGCTATAGCCTAATTTTAGCTACCTAACATTGAACCTAGTAGTAACATCATGAGTTGTGAATATGGTTCATTGTTTAGCTAGCTAGTTACATGTCTTAACAAAATACTCCACTATGCAAGTGTCCATTTTAATAGAATGTCACTGCGACAACTGTTAGCCAGTTAGCTTGGGTGCTTTACTGCTGTTGTTAGGACGGAATGCTCGGATCAACCCTTAAAGAGATGGGTGGAGCTAAAGCTTAAGAGGGTGTGAACGATGTTGAATGGGTGTAGACAAAGAAGCGCTCTCCAGTAGGTACCAACACATTCAAAAGTGAGGTTACAAGTTCATCAACAATCAAAGGAGAACTACTTTCCAACTGTTCCTCATATGCAGTGTATGATATACCATTTTGTAGCTCTGTGTCTATGCTTTCCTCCGATGCAAAAAACAATTTCAAATGTTGCTAAATAAGACCTAATCAAGGCGAACACATGCCTTTAAGGAGACTGGAAACGTTAGAAACATACAGCATGTGAATATGCCATCCACCCATCCATCCATCTACTCACCCATCGATCCATCCATCCACTCACCCATCTATCCATCCATCCACTCACCCATCTATCCATCCACCCACCCACCCACCCACTCACCCATCCACTCACCCATCCACTTACCCATCTATCCATTCACTCACCTATCTATCCATCCATCCACTCACCTATCTATCCATCCATCCATCCACTCACCCATCTATCCATCCATCCACTCACCCATCTATCCATCCATCCACTCATCCATCCATCCATCCATCCACCCACTCACCTATCCATCCATCCATCCATCCATCCACCCACTCACCCATCCATCCACTCACCCATCCATCCATCCATCCACTCACCCCTCCATCCACTCACCCACCCACCCATCCATCTACTCACCCACCCATCCATCCATCCACTCACCCATCCATTCACCCATCCAGAATAAAAATGAAAAAAAAAAGATTCATTTAAAGAGTCACGCATTCAAGACAAATGGTAAATCAAATTGCATGCTCACAGACATGTGAACCATCAATTTGATTCAGCTAATTTACATATCATCCTAATCTGCATTTAAATGTCATGAAACTCAACATACTAAGCAGCACTTTTAGTAATGTATAATGCAGCTTGTTTCTTAATGAGGGAGAGAATCCCTCTTGTTTCTGTCACCACAGCAGCTGGAGCGGTATTGAGACAGAATCACACAAGTGTGTGTTTGTCTGGGTGTGTGAGAGAGAGAAAGAGAAAGTGTGTGTCTGTCTCACCATTGGCGTCGCGGTAGTAGGCGTGTGTGACGCTGCGGAAACGCTCCTGTCCAGCCGTGTCCCAGATCTGAAGAAGAAGAAGAATTATTATTAAAGGTATATTTATAATTTCCCATTGGGGTGAATTCTAAGTTCTTAAGTCAGATTGTCACTGACTCTTGCAGTGATGTCAATGGGAAGTTAGTTGAAGTTAGGATTCGCCTCTATAGGAATGAATCATTTCACTTCCACTGTTTCATTGCTTTACTTAAAGCTCCTTTGAGGTAAGACATAGATTTAAAGAGTTACAAACAAGAATTCAAATGGCATTCACTGTAGCTCTCACTTAACTTAAAGTAGGGGCTAGGGGGTAGAGGACCGATTTAGAATTGATGTTAGGAAAGTTTTAAACTAGTATTCAAACTGGGGGGAAAGCTCGATAAGGAATATGGCGTCTTAGTGACTTCCCAGCATGCTGTGCAGGTAGGTGAAGCGGGCATAAGGCATCAGGTCATACTCATGAATATAAACTAGTGGTTGCCTCCGCACTGTCACCCCATTCGTCCAACCTCTGTGGAATTATGCTAATTATGCCTCTCAATCTTCTCTAGCCTCAATCTCCTCCAGCATTTGCTACTGTCCCCCATTAACTCACCACTGGCACTGCCCCCCGAGGCTACCATCACAACACGTTCCCAGTCCAGGGGTTTGCTTGCTAGGTGGTTGCATCCCTCGACCCTCATGTTGGTTTATAATGAAAGCAATTTTAAAAAACGTTTTTTTGTGCAGTGGAATTTCAATCCATGGTGGCTGGCTCTGTGTACTTGAGTTTAAGTTGAGTTGTGTTTTTATTTCCTTCTCTAACTCTTCCTTTCTGTCTCCATCCCACCAACATCATACAGGTACTGAAGGCTTTAATACTGTTTCTACTCCCCCCCATACTCATGAATATAAACAAGTGGTATAAACATTCATATAAACTAAATCTTTGACTATGTACAGACTCAGTGAACATAGCCTTGCTATTGAGAAAGGCCGCCGGAGGCAGACCTGGCTCTCAAGAGAATATAGGCTATGTGTACAATGCCCACAAACAAATCCAATTTACTGGCTTTGGCAATGTAAACATATATGTTTCCCATGCCAATAAAGCTTCTTAGATTGAATTGAGAGAGAGAGAGAGACAGGAGGATGAGAGAGAGAAAAAGAGAGAGAGAAAGAGAGAGGGAAAGAGAAAGAGGGAGAAAGAGAGAGGGAAAGAGGGAGAAAGAGAGAGGGAGAGAGAGAGGGAAAGAGAGAGGGAGAGAGGGAAAAAGATAAACAGACGGAGAAACAGAGAGCCTCTGTTGTGAGTGACTGGGGTCAGGAGAACATTGTGCTTAGAGTGTAGAAGATTCATGGAGATATAACTACTGAATCCTAATTGTTTTTAATAGTTACTTAGACAACAAAATTAGGTTATTGATTGTGCACTTAATCTGTGTTGTTAACCCTGATACATCACTGTATGAGAGATGGGATTTCACATGCACACACACACACACGCAAATGCACACATGCCACGCCTGATGGGGTAACAGGGGCTGTATAGTCTGGCAATCACACTGATGATGATGGAGAAATAAGGACAGAATATGGAATCCATTATGAGGCTCTTACCTGAAGCTTCACCTTCATTCTGTCAATGTTCAGCACTTTATTCTGGAAAAGGAAAGCAGGAATACATTAATGGTCATTCATGAGACATACAGTGCATTTGGAAAGTATTCAGACCCCTTGAATCTTTCCACATTTTGTTACGTTACAGCCTTTTTCTAAAATATATTAAATTGTTCTTTCCCCTCATCAATCTACACACAATATTGTACCCCATAATGACAAAGCAAAAACAGGATTTTTGAAATTTTTGCAAATGAATTATTCAGACCCTTTACTCAGTTCTTTGAAGAAGCACTTTGGGCAGCAATTACAGTTTTGAGCCTTCTTGGGTATGACGATACAAGCTTGGTACACCTGTATTTGGGGAGTCTCTCCCATTCTCTGCAGATCCTCTCAAGCTCTGTCAGGTTGGATGGGGAGCGTCAGTCCCTGCCACAGAAAAACATCCCCACAGCATGATGCTGCAACCACCATGCGTCACCGTAGGGATGGTGCCAGGTTTCCTCCAGATGTAACGCTTGGCATTCAGGCCAAAGAGTTCAATCTTGGTTTCATCAGACCAGAGAATCTTGTTTGAGAGTCCTTTAGGTGCCTTTTGGCAAACGCCAAGCGGGCTGTCGTGCCTTTTACTGAGGAGTGACTTCCGTCTGGCCACTCTACCATAAAGGCCTGATTGGTGGAGCGCTGCAGAGATGGTTGACTTTCCAGAAGGTCCTCCCATCTCCACAGAAGAACTCTGGAGCTCTGTCAGACCATCGGGTTCTTGGTCACCTCCCTGACTAAGGCCTTTCTCCCCCGATTGCTCAGTTTGGCAGGGCGGTCAGCTCTAGGAAGAGTCTTGGTGGATCCATTTAAGAATGATGGAGGCCACGGTGTTCTTGGGGACCTTCAATGCTGCACACATTTTTTGGAACCCTTCCCCAGTGCCTAGATACAATCCTGTCTCAGAGCTCTACTGACAATTCCTTCGACCTCATGGCTTGGTTTTTGCTCTGACATGTACTGTCAACTGTGGGACCTTATATAGACAGGTGTGTGCCTTTCCAAATCATGTCCAATCAATTGAATTTACCACAAGTGGACTCGAATCAAGTTGTACAAATATCTCAAGGATGATCAATGGAAACAGGATGCACCTGAACTCAATTTAGTCGAATAGCAAAGGGTCTGAATATTTACGTATTTTAATATGTTTGCTAAAATTTCTAAAAACCTATTTTCATTGTCATTATTCAGTATTGTGCATAGATTGATGAGGAAAATGTTTTATTTAATACATTTTACAATAAGGCTGTAACGCAACAAAATGTGGAAAAAGTCAAGGGGTCTGAATACTTTCCAAATGCACTGTACTTAAATAGCTTAGGCAACCAAATCAAATGTAGATGACATTCTCTCTCTCCGTGTGTGTGTTCGTGCAGCTACAGTGTGTGAGAAACTTCTCCCCATACTTTACTAATCAGGAAGAGATGGAGAGATCCTTCCCTTTGCTCCTCTCCTTCCTGTCTACCTCTCCTTTCTCTCTTCCTCGTCCCTACATCAACAATGCAGTGTTCCAGGTCCCTTTGTTAATAACGTTGGCCTGTTCCTCCAGAGGATCTCCTCGTCGCCCCGCTTTCCCCTTGTTCTCTTCCTCCTCTCACCTAACCCTGTTTTTCTCCCTCTCCTCCTCCTCCTCCTCCTCCTCCTCCTCCTCCTCCTCCTCCTCCTCCTCCTCCTCCTCTCACCTAACCCAGTTCCTCACCCTCTCCTCTTCCTCCTGCTCCTCTCACCTAACCCTAATATTTTCCCTCCCTCCCTCCTCCTCCTCCTCTCCTCTTCCTCCTCTCACCTATCCCTCTCCCTCATCTTCTCATCCTTATTCTATAACCCAGCTCTCTAGTGATGAGCTCCACTGAAACAGCCTGCATACAGTCAGCATGGCTCTTCCCAAAGATCAACCCCTCCATACCACTTAGTGAAGGAAGCAATGTACATGTAACTGCAAAAAGAAAGGAACACCAACATGAAGTGTCAATAGGGCTTTGGGCCACCACAAGCCAGAAAAGCTTTAATGCGCCTTGGCATAGATTCAACAAGTGTCTGGAACTCTATTGGAGGGATGCAACACCATTCTTCCCCGACAAATTCCAGTATTTGATGTTTTGTTGATGGTGGTGGGAAAGCACTGCTCCAGAATCTCCCATAACTGGTGTTCAATTGGGTCAATATCTGGTGACAGACATAAATACACACACACACACACACACACACACTTTAAAGCACTATGCTCCTCCTCACGGAGATCTCTTCTAGCCATGGTACCCAAAATAATGGGCAACTGGTCATTTTTATACTTGACCCTATACATGATGGGATGTTAATTGATTAATTAACTCAGGAACCACACCTGTGTGGAAGCACCTGATTTCAATATACTTTGTATCCCTCATTTCCTCAAGTGTTTCCGTTATTTTGGAAGTTACCTGTATACTGACCATGCATTCTAAGTAGTACACTAGTGTGGATTTTGGCATTTAGCCATCAGTGACTCAGCTCAATGTGAACGTTCTCTAAGATCCTACAGCCACAAAGTGACAAACGGCAAAGTTCAGCTCATGGCTTCAGCAAGGTTAAATACCACAGATCGTTCTGGAAAGTCATCTATTCTTCCATCGATCACAGGTCAATAAGACTATTCTACAGGGCATTGTCCTGGGAAATCTCCAAACTGGTATCTTGAGATATGCAGAATTACTGTCACTAGGCCTGGGATTCAATATGATCGATCGCACGTTGCCGACAATGCAGCTTTTAAAGACAATGTTACCGCATTCGCAGAGATTGCATTCACAGTAAAACGCTGCAGATGTCAGCTTGATCAGAAATGACCTTTAAAATGGTGCATTGTTGACAAGCACGATCGGATTGAATCCCGGATTAGATGTTTTAGGTCAATAAAATAAAAGCCAGTAATAAAAGGTACAGTAAGTATTCATGATATGAAACATATCCTTTTTTTTATACAGTTTTGGGGAGCCATTCCATATCCATGGTTACACAACAAACTGACCAATAAACTCAGTTAATCTCTGTATCCAACCTATCAGGAAACACTTCCTAGTTCCTCCTCATCAATTAACATCTTTAAAGTGTGTATACCTGTGTATCTGCATGTATCTGTGTACCGAGGGTGTGAAGGCATAGAATAGTTATATCTTTGTGATCTCACCTCTGTTCGCAAGCTTACATCAACATTACAATGAAGCAAATCAAAGCACAAACAAACAAACAATATGCAGATCTGATTCATCACTAATGCCATGGCAACCCCATGGCGACGCTCAGAAAACAGTCTCAGATTACCCATTGTTGCTGTGAGATGTGCCTGACCCCCCTGCTTTCCCTTCCCTGGGGAAACAGCAAAGATCGCCCACTCCGCACACACAGAGCACTACTGATACAGATAACAATCTTTGATGACTTGTTAATTTACCCTCCCAGGGTTACAGTGAAGACTCATACATATTCAGTGGTGGTGTTCATTAGGCACCAAACAGAAGAAAACAGACTGAAACAAGGAGGGACTACCTGGATGGGTCCAATAAAAAAAATGCAAATTTTCACTGATGGTTGCAAAATGTTTAAAAACATTTTCCATTGCGTGCCCTAATGAACACGACCCTAGGTTGTTCCTCTCAGTAATCACAGTCTAAGACATGAGTGGAGTCTCTGTGTGTCTCTATCTGTCATGAAAGACACCGTGAAAGCACTGCTCACACTGTGCTTCAGGCCTGTTGAATATTCAGTGACCCAGAGAAAACACAGTGTAAAGTGGTGCCCTGTGGGGTTTAGGATACAGCTCGCTAGATTCCACTGATAGATGGGATGACTAGGCCTAATCATCATGTATCATGTCTAGGTCCACTCAGCCTGATGGCATTAGAGCAGCTGAAATTGCCACAGGACTCCAATGGGCTCTCTCTCTCACAGGGTTGATTGCGGAGGCACTGCCAACAGGTATTGTATGATTGTCAATAGATCTGTCAATCTACTGGGGCTGAGAGAAGCTGTGTTCTCCTCGCATCAATCATTATCAGACACATGGATCAATCTAACACTGCTTTACAGGCTGTGTTTGAAAAACACATGACTGAACATTATTTAGTTTGAGTGATTCTGTGAGAGAGGAGGCAACCTCACTCCCTCAGATGCTTTCCTTTCCCAAAGTGCCAATCAGACCATCCCAGACCATACAAGATTTAAGGCAAATGCTTTCACAATGTACTGACTGAAGGCCCTTCAAGGTATGAAACTAAAACACTGATAGGAGAGTGAGCCCTGTTGGCTTTCCTGCCTTTTAGTTCCTACAGAGTGGAGGAGATTAATTAACAGTGATAATACAGTAGTAGTGGAGGAGAGAGACAGAAAGACAGAGAGAGAGAGAGAGAGAGAGAGAGAGAGAGAGAGAGAGAGAGAGAGAGAGAGAGAGAGAGAGACAGACAGACAGACAGACAGACAGAGAGAGAGAGAAAGAGTTATTTTGCTCAGTAATTACTGACAGACCCACAGGGGTCTAGGCTAGGATGGACTGTACATCTCCAGAGCGGCTTGTCAGAGAGCACAGTAATGGGGAAATATACTCAAAGACTGAGGCCCTCAGAGATAGGAAGGCCCTCTCTGCTCCTCTCCTTTTGGAGACCTGTCAGGGTTTGCCAAATGGTACTGTGCACGCACAAAGACAACAATCCACATATCGAGGTAGTGAACACATTGAGCTTCACATTAAATAGTGAATTTGAGATTGGGGTCAATGTCCTTGAGTATTGCCATGAAGACAGCTCTTTTTCTGTTCCTTCCCATATGCAAAACATTTCGTCAATATATCGATACCACTTCAGGACTTTATTCAAAAATGGATTTTCGTTTTCATTATTAATAAAACGTTCTTCAAAAAGACCCACATAAAGGTTAGCATAGCTCGGAGCGAATGTGGAGCCCATCGATGTTCCATTCGTTTGGAGGTAGTATTCATCATCATACCTGAAATAGTTATACGTCAAAACATATTCAGCCAACTCTAGAATGAAGTTTGTTGGTGGAACCCCTTTCGATGCGTGGAACGGATGTGGGTGGGGCTAGGTCTACATAAGGGTGCTAATTAGAAAAAAGTCACAAAAGCTCTGACGAAGGCCGTGAGGCCGATACGTAAGCTTATTAAAGATCATTGATACTATCAAGAGCAGTGTGTGGTTTCCCTTTTTCCCCTCATTATTATTTACAATAAAATGTTATTATTCAACTCCTGTGCTGTCTCTTAACTTCATTTGGGTGGAACTATGTTCTTCCTCATAGCTCAGGGGTTGTTCCTGGACAGGGATAACATTTCTTATCAAGGCGTAGGTGGTCTGAGTTTATAACCAGATGACAGTGGATCAAACAATACGTTTGATCCACTGTGATCCTAACTGACTTAAGACAGGGCATTTTACTAGGATTAAATGTCAGGAATTGTGAAAAACTGAGTTTAAATGTATTTGGCTAAGGTGTATGTAAACTTCCGACTTAAACGGTATATTAACTAGCTAGTAGGTTTGTTGTAGTTAGCTAATATCTGTTCTTGACAAATCCATTTTTGTCTGTATCTACAGTTGAAGTCGGAAGTTTACATACACCTTAGCCAAATACATTTAAACTCAGTTTTTCACAATTCCTGACATGTAATCCTAGTAAAAATTCCCTGTCTTAGGTCAGTTAGGATCACCATTTTATTTTAAGAATGTGAAATGTCAGAATAATAATTTTTTTGTTATCTATCATTGTTTGAAAATGTTTTTATGTGTGAGACATTGTGTCAGGTTTATGGGCTGTCTGTATGTGTGTATGTGTGTGTGACTTCAGGAGAGAGGGTGCTTAGCTTGAGATCTATTGTAGGTCTGCTATTGAACTCAACCTGAGCATTCTTAATTTACCAATTGAACCATTGTTCTTAATATTCTAAATTGTTTTCCAGTCCAAACACAGACCCTGGCCTCCTGTCTGTTAAAGATTCCCTCCACAGCTGAGAGAAAGGAGTTAATCTTGGACTTCTCAAGAGCATTAATCAAAGCAGATATACCTCGAGAAGGGGCCCAAGTTCTCCACATTTCTGAAGAAACACTGCAAGCAGGGAGGGTCTATCCCAGCGCCATCCCATCTGCGTTCAGAATACCTGCCAGAGCTCTATCCACAATATGAACAGGACATCAAAGATGCTGTAGAGGGAAAGGACATTTATGTCATCCTTGATGAGACGATCGATGCCTTTGGAAGATCTGCACTCGCTATCCTACACCAGCCCGTGTGTGAACGACCTGTTGTAGCAAATCTGCCTTTCTTGGATAAAGTAAACTTTACCACTGTATCCCAAGCTGTAATTTCCTGTCTCAACAACAATGGGGTTAACTTTATACAATGTGTGAGCTTTTGTAGGCAACTCAGCTAGCTACATGAAGGCTTTCACCAGCATCTTGAAGGGCCTTTTCCCCAACTCCGGACATGTCACCTGCTTTTCCCATCTCCTGAGCCTGGTGCTGGAGGACGTGAACAGGCTGTGTGCTCTGGTGAAGAAAGGGTTCTGTCAGGCACCCCAGCGTCATCTGGAGCTGAGATCATTCATGCTTGAAAATGTCCATTCTACTGTGATGCCTGTATACGCTGTGCAGACCAGGTGGGGCTCCTGGATTCGTGCTGTGGAGTACCTGGCAGATTACATGGATGTGCTCACCAGAAGGTCCAGGCAGTGTTCATTGTGGAGCATAGTGTTGTCAGGTTAGCCACTAAGCTGGAGGAGACCTCTGTGCCAACAGCTCAAAACATCGCCAGCAAGCTGGGGGACCTGCAAATGCAGTTTGAGAATGGCAGAACAGCTGGGGCTGACGGCTGGCGCCCACATACAACTATACTGCTGGTGCAGTTTCCAGAGGAAGACAGGCTCTCCTGCACCGAGTTGTTCCAGTATGCTATAGCAGCATGCTCAATCAAGCTGCAGACTGTGCTGGAGAAGCACCCCTGCCTTCACCTGGATCAAGTCACTAACTGTTGTAGATCCAGCCCAGGTGGTAGGTGGAAGAAAGGATATTAAGGACTATGTCCAAGCCATCCCTGCTCTGAACCAGGTGACTGCAGAATAGTGGCCCAGATACATGGGCATCGACAAGGCAGACGCTATGGAAGAGATTGCAGTGGACTGGTGAGCAGCTAGTCAGGACAGTATGCTAGCCTTAGCTCACATTGCGGCGATAGATCTGTGCCTCCCCACTACCTCAGTGGATGTAGAGAGACATTTCTCACATTATCAGATGCTACTTAGTCAGCGTAGAAGGATCCTCACAGAGAACTTTTTTTAAATGTTGTTGATTGCAAAGTATAATAGCATTGAGCACTAAAAAGCATGTCAGTCACACCCACCCCCAGCAACTCTACCACTCTTTCTGTGTTTTGGTTTGAAGCAATTTTATAATAGTTCAAATTAATAGCTATATGGTAAATGGAATGAAGATATAATTGTTAATCTAATCTATTTGGTGTTTCTGTATTTATAGATGGATTCATCAATCTATTATTTGTATTTGTCGACGATGCCCTATTTATTTATGTCATATCTTTCCATAAGGAAACATTTACGATTAAAGGGTTGAGTCTGTGTAGAGGTTATTTTTGACTGAGCTTTAGTAGAAGGATAACCGTAGGGTCATTGTCCTCTAATACACATAATTAAGAATATATTTACATAAATCCCTGTTCCCAAAGTTATTAAATAATGTTACTACACTAGAGGCAAAAAAAAAAAGCTTTCCGCACAATTGCGCAGATTTTCAGAAGAAATCGCAGCAGAAAACATAAAAAAATCCCCAAAGATTCTGTTTGGCTTTGCCTATGACTCTACTGCCATTCATTCCAATTAGAATGGTTTTGATTTCTCCCTGACCAAAATGGCTGCCATTATCACACAATTTTACATGACATATCCCTTCTAGTCATTTAATAGGTCCTTATTAATAAAATGTCACAATCAGGTACACAAGGGTAGCCTCACCATAGGGGGGTTGGTGGTACCTTAATTGGGGAGGACAGGCTCGTGGTCATGGCTGGAGTAGAATTAGTGGAATGGTATCAAATAGGGTGCATTCGGAAAGTATTCAAGCCCCTTGACTTTTTCCACATTTTTGTTACGTTACAGCCTTTTATTCTAAAATTGATTAAATCGTTTTTTTCCCTCAGCAATCTACACACAATAGCCCATAATGACAAAGTAAAAACAAGTTTTTAGAAATGTTTGCAAATGTAAAATAAAAAAACTGAAATATCACATTTACATAAGGATTCAGAAGATTTACTCAGTACTTTGTTGAAGCAGCTTTGGCAGCGATTACAGCCTCAAGTCTTCTTGGGTATGACGCTACAAGATTGCCACACCTGTATTTGGGAAGTTTCTCCCATTCATCTCTGCAGATCCTCTCAAGCTCTGTCAGGTTGGATGGGGAGCGTTGCTGCACAACCATATTCCGGGTCTCTCCAGAGATGTTCGATTGGGTTCAAGTCCGAGCTCTGGCTGGGTCACTCAAGGAAATTCAGAGACTTGTCCTGAAGCCACTCCTGCATTGTCTTTGCTGTGTGTTTAGGGTCATTGTCCTGTTGGAAGATGAACCTTCGCGCTCCCAACCTGAGGTCCTGAGTGCTCTGGAGCAGGTTTTCATCAAGGATCACTCTGTACTTTGCTCCATTCATCTTTCCCTCGATCCTGACTAGTTTCCCAGTCCCTGCTGCTGAAAAACATCCCCACAGCACGATGCTGCCTCCACTATGCTTCACCATAGGGATGGTGCCAGGATTCCTCCAGACATGACGCTCAATCTTGGTTTCATCAGACCAGAGAATCTTGTTTCCCATGGCCTGAGAGTCCTTTAGGTGCCTTTTGGCAAACTCCAAGCGGGCTGTCGTGCCTTTTACTTAGAAGTGGCTTCTGTCTGGCCGCTCACTTGGAGCATGAGAGTGTGGAGCACGGTAGTATGCATATTGAGAAACACCAATGGTTTCCATGTGTTTGATGCCATTCCATTTACTCCGTTCCAGCCATTATTATGAGCCGTCCTCCCCTCAGCAGCCTCCACTGAGCCTCACGATATCTCTCCATAACGGCCACTATTAATTGGATATTTGAGTGGTATAAAATTAAAGTGAATTATACCTGGCAAGTATGAGTGGTTTAGGTTACATTCCCATCCATTGTGGGCTCTGCCTGTCAAGCAGCAGGGGTGCATTTGCCAATGTACTGTTAGCTGATCATGTTTGCTTTGCAAGCTACCGGTAGAAAAACTTTGTACAGTACAGTTGGCTAAACATAGTGGTAAGCAGACCTAAATGTGCTAAGGAAATGTTTTGTTGGGGAATATTTTTCTACGCTCCTACAGGTGCAATAAAGGCCTAGTGTACAAATGTTTTATTTCAAGATTTTTTTCTTGTTATTTATCAAAGGGGTGCTGCAACTCTGGGTACAAACCACAACCACATACTGACCCAATTCTGTATTAATAGGTTATATTACCATGATGACATGAGTGACTCTAAATTGTTGATCAGGCAGAAGAGGGAACTTGGGGGGAGCGCTCTACTTCAGCTGGAGTATCTAAAGCTGAAGTTATTAACTCTGCCGCAATATCGTTCATCATGGCTGGTATCATCCAGCTGATCTGTCTTCTTTGTTGCCCTCGACTTAACACAAAACTCAGACCCTGACAACTTCCTGCGGAGTAATGCCCTCTGCTGCTGATAGGAGGGACCATACTCTGCTGCTTCTGATAGGAGGGACCATGCTCTGCTGCTTCTGATAGGAGGGACCATGCTCTGCTGCTTCTGATAGGAGGGACCATACTCTGCTGCTGCTGCTTTAAAGCTGCACTATGCAGAAATATCAAAAATGTGAATAGTTCACCTAATTTCAGTTTATGTGTAGAGAATCATTGTACCATCTAAACCACTGTGGAAAATATTTTCCATTACAAAAAATATTGTACTTTCAGCTGTTTGAAGCTGGTGTACAAAACCGAAAGTAAAAGACACAAAAACAAAATGTAAGAACGAGAAGCATAGAAATAGTGCAAATAGAACATATATACCACTCAGACTTGCTTTCAATGAAAATGACAGATCTATAACACACATTTCTGTATGAATTTGGTTGGGTCGCCCAAAACGTTACACTTATATACAATAAAATTGTATTATTCAACTCCTATTTGTTCATTAGATGGAGCTGTACATTGCACTTGTTTTTCAGCCATGTCGATATCAACCACAACCACAAACTGCCTCAATTTTGTATCAATAGGTTATGTTTCCATGACAACATCACAGCATTGAGCAGATAGAGGTCTACTGAGTGGCTCAGTTCTCTTATCTTACAGAAGACCTCAGCAACAAACTTCACAGTGAACGAATCTGCTGTTCTAGAACTTTGTAAAGACTGAAGCTGTCATAGCTCCAGGATCTCCTCTGGAAGTTCAAGATCTTCTTGATTCTACAGGAGCACAATGTAACACCAGTATGTTGTATTATTTCCATGTCTTCTACAGGACCAGAATGTAGCAGTGTGATATTACCATTCAGACTGATGCATCACAATAGAGAATAGCTCTGACAAACTTGCTGCTAAGTCGCTCCAAAGCAAAAAGCAGGACTTACTTCCTATTATGCAGAATGATGATGGTGATGATGATGATGATGACGGTGATGCTGGTAATGATGATGGTGATGATGATGGTAATGATGATGACGATGATACAATTATAAAGTTAATCTTCCCGTCTCGAGTGAAGCACAAACAGAAGCTGTCTCAAAATGACTCTTCTTTTCCGATTGTGTGCGTGTGTGCGTGCATGCTTATAAAAGCCCTAACTAATCTAAATCCAATTAAATTCTCAAGAATAAACATTACTGTCACTCTGTGAAGTGATTAACACTGGGTCTATAATTTCACAAACCCTCAAACAAGTGAGAGGATAATAGAGAAAACACAGGCACGCACGCACACACATACACAATATCTTCTAGCTGGAGGATGGTGTCGGGCTGGAATAGATGGAATAGAAGGAACTAAAAAGGCACACACACACACACTCCCAGCTTTGCTTCCTCCCGTGAGAAAGCTGACAGCGGTGCCAGTAAAGAACTCCTCTATGACGGAAATATCAAACCAGAGAGGAACTTCAGTAAGCCTCTGTTAAATCAGTTGATTTTCACTGCCTGGCTGGTTTTCATGATGATTAATCAGTCTTTCACTGCCTGGCTGGATTTCATGATGGTTAATCCGTCTATTTCACTGCCTGCCTGCTTCTTATCATCCTCCCACATGTTGAAAGCTACAGTACAGTTTCTCCTCTGGTTTTCTCTCTAGTTTTTCCACACACCTCACTCACTCACGACACACCGCTCTTAGAATAATTGAAAGACAGTGGAGCTGTTTATTCCTGAGCTTTCTAAGACTGGGGTTCAATCCGTAGTGAAGCACCATGGACAGATGAAAATGCAGCTTTTAAAAGGCAATTTCTTGGGAGATAGCATTCATGGTAAATGATGTGCATGCCAATACAGCACTGATTTAGATTGAATTCATTCCTAAGATTCTGATTGTGTATACAATTCAACCCTGGAAAGGTCACGAAGTAGCAGCCTAACCATATCAACTCTCCTGGACTCCTTCCATACAAAGGCTGTCAGTTCAACAAGTCCATATCCACAGTCATTTTTCAAATACAAGAACAGAATATAACTTGTCCACTGTAACAAAACAGTTAGCATATATAGATATATGTAGTGCCTTCGTAAAGTATTCAGACCCCTTGACTTTTTCCAGATTTTGTTATGGTACAGCCTTATTTGAGGCACAGATCTGGGGAAGGGTACTAAAAAAAATGATTCAGCATTGAAGGTCCCCAAGAACACAGTGGCCTCCGTCATTCTTAAATGGAAGTTTGGAACCACCAAGACTCTTCCTAAAGCTGGCCGCCTGGCCAAACTGAGCAATCGGTAGAGAAGGGCCTTGGTCAGGGAGGTGACCTAGGACCCAATGGTCACTCTGACAGATGATCTCTAGAGTTCCTCTGTGGAGATGGGAGAAACTTCCAGAAGGACAACCATCTCTGCAGCACTCCACCAATCAGGCCTTTATGGTAGAGTGGCCAGACAGAAGTTTACCAAAAGGCACCTAAAGGACTCTCAGACCATGAGAAACAAGATTCTCTGGTCTGATGAAACCAAGATTGAACTCTTTGGCCTGAATACCAAGCATCATGTCTGGCAAACACCTGGCACCATGAAGCATTGTGGCAGCATCATGCTGTGGGAATGTTTTTCAGCGGCAGGGCCTGGGAGACTAGTCAGGATCGAGGGAAAGATTAACGGAGCAAAGTACAGAGAGATCCTTTATGAAAACCTGATCCAGAGCGCTCAGGACCTCAAACTGGGGCCAAGGTTCACCTTCTAACAGGACAATGATGCTAAGCACACAGCGAAGACAACACAGGAGTGGCTTTGGGACAAGTCTCTAAATGTCCTTGAGTGGCCTAGCTAGAGCCCGGACTTGAACCTGATCGAACATCTCTGGAGAGACCTGAAAATAGCTGTGCAGTAATGCTCTCCATCCAACCTGACAGAGCTTGAGAGGATCTGCAGAGAAGAATGGGAGAAACTCCCCAAATACAGGTGTTCCGAGGTTGTAGTGTCATACCCAAGAAGACTGACACATTGACTCTGTACCGGTACCCCCTGTATATAGCACCGCTATTGTTATTTACTGCTGCTCTTTAATCATTTGTTATTCTTATCTCTTACTTTTTCTTAGGTATTTTCATAAAACTGCATTGTTGGTTAAGGGCTTGTAAGTAAGCATTTCACTGTGTTGAGTTCTGAGAATATGAAATATACTTATGTCATTGAGGGAGAGAGAGAGTAATGTATAACATTTACATTATGTCAGGATATGTTATAGTTAGCCATCAGGGATCCTATGGGAGGAGAAGAGACACAGTCTGGTTACCAATCACCATGACAGCCTTGAGTTGGGGAGGAGTGAGAACTTTGGGATAGAGGTCAGGTTAGATGAGGAAGAACAGATATCACTAAGGTTCTGTCTAGCAACAGGGATGCATTGGCTGTTCGGTTGTGTAGGAGATTCAGCCTAGGAGAAAGGGTTAAATATCAGTGCTTGTGTGAACAATGTCTTTGTCTAATGCAGCTGTATTGACCCTCTGGGAAGAAAAAACTTGGTTTAAGCTTTCATAGTGTCTGTTGAGTTTTTACTCTGAAAATTACAACCCAACAACTGTAAGGTCTACACCTGTTGTATTTGGCGCATGTGACAAATAACATTTGATTTGATTTGACTCAAGGCTGTAATCGCTGCCAAAGGTGCTTCAACAAAGTACTGAGTAAAGGGTCTGAATACTTATGTAAATGTAATATTTCATTATTTTTTACTTTTTGAAAAATCTGTTTTTGCTTTGTCATTAGGGGGTATAGTGTGTAGATTGATGAGGAAAAAAACAATTCAATCAATTTTAGAGTAATGCTGTAACGTAAAACAAAATGTGGAGAAAAAGAATCAGGAGGTCTGAATACTTTCCGAATGATAGATATGTGACCGTGGCTTGCAATATAAAGCAAGCAGACAGGCATTCAGTTACTAATCGATTTAACATTACAATGGTCAAAACGAGTGACCTACTGTAAGCGACTTTCAGCGTGGTATGATCGTTGGTGCCAGACGCGCCGAATCCAGTATATCAGAAACAGTCGGCCTCCTGGGCTTTTCACGTATGACATTGTGTAGGGTTTCCCAAAAATGGTGCGACAAACATAAAACATTCAGTCAGTGGCTGTCCTGCGGCCGAAAACAGCTTGTTGATGAGAGGTCGAAGGAGAATGTCAAGAATCGTGCAAGCTAACGGGCCACAAACAGACAAATAACGGCGCAGTACAACAGTGGTGTGCAGAACGGCATCTCGGAACACACAACTCGTTGGTCCTTGTCACAGATAGGCTATTGCTGCAGACAACCACACAGGGTTCCACTCCTATCAGCTAAAAACAAGAAGCGGGCCACCAACAATGGATAATTGAGGAGTGGAAAAACATTGTCTAGTCCGACGAACCCCAGTTCCTGTTGCGTCATGCTGATGGCAGAGTCAGGATTTGGCATGAGCAGCATAAGTCCATGGCCCCATCCTGGTGGGGAATGTCTTCCTGGCACACGTTAGGCTACTTGATAGAAATTGAGCAACGTTTCCATGCCCCGAAGAATTCAGGCTGTTCTTGAGCAAAGGGTGGTTCAAACCAGTACTAGCTGGGTGTACCTAATAAAATGACCACTGAGTGTAATATAATGGCCTTTGTAGGGACTTTGTGATGTGTTGTATAATGCACACTGAGGTAATGTAGTACTACTCACGAGAAAGAGTTTTGATGATCTGTGGGTTGGGTACTGATTTCTTTAGTGCTGTGGTTTTTTGTTCCTCAGATACAGGCCTTTGTTTTCTTGTTGTTGTTTTTTATTCCACTTTTCACCTTGAATTACAGCTGAGATTCATGTGTGAGTTCCGTTAGCAGTCTCGCACCCACGCAGGCATTTAGGTACGCAGGCTGGGGTACTTGCACGCATGCACGCAGACACATACACGTCCTCCTCCCCTCCACAGACTGGGTCTCCAATGACACATTATTTGCCATATAGTGCACTACTTCTGATCAGATATCCTACCCTTATATAGTGCACTTAGGGATAGGGTGTCATTTGAGGTTAGCCACATTTTGAGGTCATAAAGAAAGAGTGGATGCCTGGACAGTGTCTCCCAACAATACAGGTAGACCACCGTGGCTTTTGTGGAGCGATAGGTAACGATTCTTCGAGGGTGACTGTTGTCGATATGTGCAGAGGTTCCTTGGTTCAATCCCAGATTGGGGCAAGGAGAGGAAAGGAAGCAATACTGTTAGAATTACATAAACCAGACTCTCCACACAGTAAATGGGTGACATGAATTGCTTTGTGTCGGCAGGTGTCTGTTACAGCGAGTAGGCGGCAGGTAGCCTAGTGGTTAGAGCGTTGGACTTGTAACCGGAGGGTTGCAAGTTTGAATCCCTGAGCTCACAAAGTAAAAATCTATTGTTCTGCCCCTGAACAAGGCAGTTAACCCACTGTTCCCCAGGTGCTGCAGATGTGGATGTTGAATAAGGCAGCCCCCCGCACCTCTCTGATTCAGAGGGGTTGGGTTAAATGTGGAAGACTCAGTTCAAGGCATTCGGTTGTACAACTGACTAATAATGGTGACTTTGACTTTAGACCAAGGAGCCACATCCCTGATTGGCAGATGAGTGGCTGTAAAGCCAAAACGTCTGAGTACACTTTTTTTTATCAAATAATGGTGTAAGCTTTATGCAACATCTTTTTGAGTGCAAACCCATTACACATTTATGAGTGTCTCCCAAAACCATGCTATGACCTCTGACCTCAAGCTATATTGCCTGAATGATGACAAACAATGGCATGAGCAATGGGATTTGTATTGTTCTCATTGTATGACTAACTCTGCAGTTACAGGGAATCACATGCTGCTTGTCCATTTCTCTCCAGTCAACCTCGAGATGTGTGTGTGTATTTCTGTAATGACTCAAGTGGATGCTAGTCAACTCCAAGATGGAGTTCATTGTTCTGATGATGATGACGAGGGAGAAAGGAAGGGAATCAATCAGTCATACACACAGTGAATGCCAAAGTCTTTGTTTGATGTGCAGTTTTTATTTTATAGGCCTATTATACTGTACAGTATAAAGCCGATGTCTCTATATTTGCTATGACTCATGCTTGGGTGAGAGAAAGAATCGACGGTTCACAATATTTCTTCACAGCCCATTTAGCTTCAGATGTAGGATCACTTAGGCTTGCGAGTGGCGCAGCGGTCTAAAGCACTGCATCTCAGTGCTAGAGGCATCACTACATACACCCTGGTTTGAATCTAGGCTGTATCACAACCGGATGTGATTGGGAGTCCCATTGTGTGGTGCACAATTGACCCAGCTTCGTCTGGGTTTGGCCAGTGTATAGTGTGTGTGTGTGTGTGCGTGCGTGTGCGTGTGCACACTTTTGAGTCTGTCTACATGAGAGAGAGAAAGTTTGTGTGTGTTGTGAGTGTCGATTGCACTGTGCATGTTTGCAGTATGCGTGAGGTGGTGTGTTTGTAGTCTGATTGTAGTCGCTCCCTCCCTCCGGATCACCAGTCTTATGGAGTGGTTCAGTGATCCGCTCCCTCCATAAGACTGGCTCAGTGGTTCCGTGATCCGCTCCCTCCATAAGACTGGCTCAGTGGTTCAGTGATCCGCTCCCTCCATAAGACTGGCTCAGTGGTTCAGTGATCCGCTCCCTCCCTCCGGATCACCAGTCTTATGGAGTGGTTCAGTGATCCGCTCCCTCCATAAGACTGGCTCAGTGGTTCAGTGATCTGCTCCCTCCATAAGACTGGCTGAGTGGTTCAGTGATCCGCTCCCTCCCTCCGGATCACCAGTCTTATGGAGTGGTTCAGTGATCCGCTCCCTCCATAAGACTGGCTCAGTGGTTCAGTGATCCGCTCCCTCCATAAGACTGGCTGAGTGGTTCAGTGATCCGCTCCCTCCCTCCGGATCACCAGTCTTATGGAGTGGTTCAGTGATCCGCTCCCTCCATAAGACTGGCTCAGTGGTTCAGTGATCCGCTCCCTCCATAAGACTGGCTCAGTGGTTCAGTGATCCGCTCCCTCCATAAGACTGGCTCAGTGATCCGCTCCCTCCATAAGACTGGCTCAATGGTTCAGTTAATGAGACCGCATGCCACATCACTGGCTTCTCCCTTTGGTCTCCTCTCCTCAACCTCAACAGACTGAGTGACACACACCCAAACCTGTTGCACAGTCCTCCACACACACACACACACACACACACACACACACACACACACACACACACACACACACACACACACCCTACTCCTTCTCCTCCTCTAACCTGGGAAGGCTGCTATCTTTCACCCAGAAATAATCAGTTGCATTCAAATCTCTACAACCACAAACACATTTAAGAAACTTTGGTAACACTTTTGTTGAAGCTGACAGGTGTTTTAAGTCACTGGGTATAATGCTTTACAATGACATAACATTCTAAGACCTGTGATGAGCAAGCATGAGATAGTGTTGTGACCTGGATATTTTTTACAAAAAAAATAATGTTTTAGTGCCCGCAACTGTGCTCAACAGTTATTCATAAGTTGTAGCTAATGCATAGCATCTTCTCAAATAGGTCTATGTCTCCTTAAGGCTAATGGACAGATTACAAAAACATAAATGGTACAGTAGATCTGCCATGACACGTGAGATGTGTGAGATAACCGGAGCTGATGCTGCTTGTTCTTGGGTTTTTCGTCCCTGGTTATTTGGACAAATCACAATTTCACAGGTGTTAACATCTTTCGAATTTCGGAAGGGGAGGGGACATCTGGCCCATTGACTTGCCTGCAACTTGCAAAGAGAGAGTGTGGGGCGCTTCATTCCGGTTCCCATCCTCCTTTCTCTTAACTTCTTTGGGAGCAGCGCACGAGGTGACCGTTTTGGAGAGCCTGGCGTGCCCAAAGTAAAATGCCTCCCATTCAGGCCCAGAATGTGTAAATGAACACAGCTATAAGCAAAAACATAGTAAAAAGGATGACTAAACAAATGTAAAATGTACAGTGGATTGATGTACAATATGGGAAAGAGACAGAAAAAGTGTTAACATGTTGTCTGTGAGTAAAACAGAACGGATATGGCAGGCGAAACCCCGAGGAATTTCTGTCCTGGAAAAAGTGGTTTTGACACATTGCCTCATTTAGAGCCCCTCCCTTATGAAAATGCCCTTATAAGGGCATATGAATGCAGTACCTATTCCTTCCTCTGGATGTCAACAGTCTCGAGAAAGTGTTCTGATTCTTCTTAGCTGCTTTTAGAGCAGAGAAGATGACGAATAAGGAAGTGTCCACATAGATGTCAATACAAGTAAATGCGCGCTCACGGCTTGCGCGTTCTTTGTTTTTTTCCTTTCTTATCGCCCAGTTTATATTCCGGTTGAAATATTATACAACATATACATTAAAGTGTTCCTAAGGATACATTATCAATTATGTTTGATTGTTCTTGGACAAGTTTATAGGTATAAGTTGAACGAGTTCTCTTCACGTTTCAATGGAGGAGTCGACGCTGTTTTTTCTGATTATAACGCGCCAACCATATGGAGATTTATGGATATAATACATTACTTTTTCTAACAAAAGAACCATGGATTGTCTTCGTTGGACACTTGGGAAGCCCTCAGCAGAAGTTCTTCAAAAGGTAATTGATTTGTTTTCACTGTGAAATGTGTTTTCTGTGAACCGTGGAGGCTTATGAAATTATGATAATGGAAAAAATATGTTAGGTGCTATCCTCAAACAATCAAATGTGGTGCTTTCGCCGTAAAGCCTTTTTGAAATCTGACAATGCTGTGATATTGCCAAGAAGCAGAGCTTTTGATGACTATGAAGCACTTCTATATTGATGCATGTTTAATAATTCAACTTTTGGATTTTGAATTTGGCGCCTTGCATTTCACCTGGTAGTGCACCACCGCTAACAAGTATGCACCCAGAACTTAATCGTGCATCTGACCAATTACGCAAGACTTTAATTCTGGGTTAATCCGAGATAACTAAACCAGAAAAAGAGAAACATTAAACATTCACTAAACTACAAAGCAGTGATAAAGGAGACACTGTAGAGGAGTTCAGAGCCCTTGTTTAGTAGAAGAATCCTCCAATCAGCACATCACCCTTTGATCAAGGTTAATACAGCAGGGAGGCCAGAGGGGGTGGGTCTCTCTCTCTCGCTCTCTGTTAACATGCAGATGATGTGGCCTGGGGACAGGTGCAGAGAGGGGACCAGTAGGTGAAGGTCAGGCTCAGCAACAGTGTGACTTTGGAATGGGGAGAAAGAAGGGGTAGGGAAAGAAAGATGAGGGGAGGAGGAGAGAAACAGAAAGACAGTGAGGAGGATTGAGAGAGAGAGAGAGAGAGAGAGAGAGAGAGAGAGAGAGAGAGAGACGCACACTCCCTCCTCATATCTGACCCACCCCGCTGAGGCCAAAGTCTCATTTTTAAAGCATCCGACTTCGAGGTGAAATGGCAACACTGTTTTTCTATTTTACACCAAACTGCATATCAATAAGGTACATTCTGACCCAAGTCTTGTGTTGGGTCAGAATGTACTGTGTCCTTAGAAAGTGAATCGGAAAATAAGGAAGACACTTCTGTGGTGTGTGTGTGTGTGTGTGAGCGTTTATGGGGGTGATAGATTGAGTGACCCGGGGGAAGAGGAAAGAATGTAAGAGATTAGAGGATGAGGAGTAGGAAGAGGAAGGCTAACTGTGAGTGTGACATTTAGACTGACCTTACAGGTGCAAAGCAATCCCTTAATACTCATGGGGATAGAGACAGACACACAACAAAACCTCTCACAAACACTAGCCTAGTGCACTCACCTACAAGTCAACATTCCACAGATCCTGTCACAATTAATTCCACCAGAATGACCTACAAATATATCCTAAACATACCAAAACATAACCTAAACATACATGTTTGGCATATGACAAGGATTTGCATCTGGTAAGGAGTAGAATGAGAACACAGACCGGTCTGGTTC
Organism: Brachymystax lenok tsinlingensis; assembly: GCA_030435695.1. Lineage (NCBI taxonomy): Eukaryota > Metazoa > Chordata > Actinopteri > Salmoniformes > Salmonidae > Brachymystax > Brachymystax lenok. The sequence continues at coordinate 105,843,065 of CM059791.1, forward strand.
CCATGGCTACTAAACATACACTCCAATGTATTAACCAGCTGTAACTTCCCTGTCAGAATGTGCTGAGCTCAGTTCTGTCTCATCTGAACAAGGGGAGAAAGGAGGGAGGAGAGATCAATTCTACACAGCAGGCCCTCTGCTCATCCTGCTCATGTACTCTGAAGCCCCGAGGTGCCGGGGAACTGGGGCCCTGATGATCTATGGCAGGAGCCACTTGGTAATCAACACATCTGATACTTGAGTATGTTCCAATTCTGCAAAGTATTGCAACATTCAAGAACCACAGGAACATGATATACCGACCCTATAAACTGCACAGAAGGCACCAGATATCCTCACAGATGTCAGTCTGTCCATTTCTTTATCTGTTAGTCAGTATCTCACTCGAAAAGTTACTAAATCAGACCTGGGCAATGCTAACAGTAACAAACATTGAGACATCCAGAACACACTGCAAAACCTAGCATCTATAGAGTGGCCATGGTGTCCTAGATCACAGAGACCCCTACCTCACTTGAAGATTGCAGAAAGAATCAACGGCAAAGATAGCCGGGTGTGCCCTTTATCCATCTCTACGGCTGGTTTCTGTAGGGCGGACATTTTTCATAGAGCCCCAGGACACCTGCCTCAGTGTAAAAGACCAGCCCTACAGTCAATCACTAAGACAAAGCTTCTCTATGACACCTCCAATGTAGTAAAGCTCCACTGACAGATATAATGTACAGTTGCAGGCACTAAAAGATTTTTGTGACCGCTAACGTAGTATTTGTTAGCTGACACTAGAGTACCGTACTGCCTGCAACTGTTCGGATAACAAAAAATAAAGTTTCCCTGTGGTAAGTGTTTTTTCTTCTGGATGTGTTAGGGCCAACAGGTCAGAGGCATTACCTATAAGGGCCCAGAGTTGGTCCTGGTCAGGTCCACGTGGTCAGGAACAACTCAGGGCCATAGATTGACCTATAGGTGGGGTAGTCTAAGGACAAGCAGCTAGACGTATCACTTCTAGCCTCCTTGGCCAAGATGAGGGAGCAAATGCCAGGAGGATTATGGCATTGATGTCAGCCATCAGGGCTGCGTTCATTTGGCACCAAACAGATGTAAACGGATTGAAACAGAGAGGGACAACCCTGACTTGTCCAATAAGAAAATCGTTTTCATTTTCCCACTACAAAACGTTTTCCATTGTATGCCCTAATGAACACGATCCAGGTAATCTATACCCAAGGGTGAGAGGGAGGGCAATAGTTATCCTATGGGGAACTTGCTGATAACTTCTTTATTGAGGAAAAATTTACTTACTACCATTGTGAGATGTGGTTGTCTCACCTAGCTATTTTAAGACGAATGCACTAACTGTAAGTGGCTCTGGATGAGAGTGTCGCTAAATGACTACAATGTTAATGTATGACCTGTCACCGGGCCACCACAGACAGATCACAGCTCATTAGAAGTGCCACGCATGTCGATATAGACTGAACTATTACACACAAGCTCAGACAGGCTGGGATCAGAAGAGGGGATGACAGCCACCAAGGTCAACAGTGGCCCTGCATTCTAATCAAAGATGGTGATGCACACGCATGCAGGCACCGACACAGACACAGACACAGACACAGACACAGACACAATAACAGCTGTCAATAGAAAGACATTCATGCACTACACCAAGGAGAGACAATAACAAGTGGCGAAGGACACTGGACATGACAACAGTTGAGGAGACATACGGTGACAGTGTCAGGACAAGAGAGGTCAAGCTCCTGACATACCCAGCAGGACCTGAATGAGAACAAGGACAGAGCTATCAATAGTCTAATCAATGGGACTTGGTGATTGGGATCGTTTCACTAATAACTGGACACACTGGTCTCTGAAGACTATCAAACGCCTATACGGGTGCATAACAAGAAACACCACCAGGGTCGTCTCAGAATAGGAGTGCTGTTCTAGGACCAGTTTAGCATTTTAGGTCATAATGAATATGATTACAAGGACAGGAGGGGATCTGTTCCTAGATCAGCACTCTTTCTCTGGATATGGGCCCAGAACCCCAGCTTGATCTCAGATCCACATGAGCTTCCATCAATTCCACTGATACCTTTTTAACCAACCAGCTTCATACATGATGAAACAGAACATTCGTCTCTGCCTGAAAGGCATAAATCTAGGCTGTATCCCTATGGGCCCTGGTGAAAGGTAATGCACTGAATAGGGAACATGGTGCCATTTGGGACGTAGCTGTATGATGGCAGGAGGTGTCATTCTGGGAGGGAACAGGGTGCCATTTGGGACGTAGCTGTATAATGCCAGGAGAAGTCACTCAAGGACGGAACAGACAGATTTATGCAGCTAGAAGCTGCCTCTTTGTTTCCAACAGGATCTGACTAGTGTTTGTACGTTTGAGTGCGAGCAGTAGGATTGAGAAAGATTACTTCTACATAGGAGAAGAGGTGAGGTAGATTATACAAAGAAATTGGGAGGGAGAGCGAAAGAGTCTGACACTCAACAACAAAATCGGTAATAAACATAGATCCCATCAGAAGAGGTTGTTATTTGGCTTGGACGGAGAAGAAAAGAGGAGATAAAGAGAAGAAGAGAGGAGGAGGAGAGAAGGAAGAGAGGAGAAGAGAGAAGAGGAGTGAAACAGGATGTTGCTCTATTCAATCTGTAATCCACCTCTCTCTTTTGTGTCTTTTCATGCTCTCATCCTTCCTTTCCCTCAATGCCTTTTAACTGCTGTTGGTTGGCATCCAATGGGGACATTTCCTTGACCCATTATGGTTGTCATTGGAATATTGGTTGTCATGGGAATGATCAACTCCTCTCACTCAAGTTGAATACATGTAAATGCTAATGTTGATAGTATTCGGTGCACTGAGTGCAGACCTGGGTTGAACATTTGAAATATGTTGTTTTCTTTGAAATATTTTAGGTGCGCTTGATTTAGCTTACCCAATGGGACTGTTTTATTGGCTCCATTATACCAGACAAACTAAATCAAACACTTCTAAAGGATTTCAAATAAAACATGCTATTTCTATCCTGGTTTGCACTGAACAAATACCAGTTAGACCAAGCCAAATTGATCAAATTCAGCAAGACGGTATAGTTTCACTCTGCTGTAATGAGTTGCCATGGGATTCATTGCTGTTGATGAGATACTGTATGATTCCATTTCCCCACCCGTGTCTTTTGGGAGTCAACAACAGTGACACCGTGTCCCACTCCTCCTCACACGTATTATTCTCAGCAATGAAGGCAGAAGAGATATATAAAATCCAATGAGCAATCTGGAGAATAACTGAAGTGACTTGACTATGTTTCAACTCTCAGACAATGATGGATGAGAACAATCACAATGTGAGGAGAACAGCATGTGTGTGTGTGTATATATATGTGTGTGTGCGTGCAGCACATTTATATTGATAGGTTGAAACGTTGATTGCTTGTATCTGTGGGTAACAGGGTTGATGAGCCTGACTGAAGCGTCTGACAGTCTAATACATATTGTTCACATCTGGACCAACTCGGAGTCTGTCCATCAAGTGATTGATTGACGTTCTTTGGTGAGACAACAGACTAACCAAACTCTGAGAGAGAGAGAGAGAGAGACAGACAGACAGGTGGTTGGAGAGCATCAGATGCATACACAATGACTTAGCTTGCTCCAATTTCTCTCATTGGAATATTGCACTTTCGCTTGCACAAATGCAAACACACAATGGCAATCTGCTGACTAATAAACCATGTGGAAATTGGAGACGCATCATAAATCTGGACACATTATGCATCTAACATTCTTCGTAATAACAAGGCCTTGAAACCAGAAACCAGTTTTAACCTCGGTGCAAAAACATTGCTCCAGCAACCACAGTCGAGACTAAACACGGACTAGAAGAGCCCCCCCATCACTCCCTCCCTCTTCAGCTTTTTATTCGCTGTTACGTGAGTAGTTTGATAACCTATTTCATAAAGGAAAATTAATTATACGAACGACAATCATTGAAATGGTGTCTTTCCTATTGAAAATGTGCCAGACAGCTGCAACAGCCACTGCCTCTCTCTTTCTCGTCAAAAACAGATTTTAGTATGTTCCTCAATAACAGAGCATGCAGATTATATAAGAAATGAATGAATTAAAAAAACACTGATTGATGCAGTGAATTAATTCTGAAAGGACTGTGTATCTCGCTCTTACGTAACCAAACCAAAACGTAACCCTCCTGGGAGAGTATGCCTGTTCCTAAACTAAAAGAAAAGAGGAGCTGAAACAAGCTTACATAATCACAACAAACATTTACCAAAATTGAAATGAATGTTGGACATTAATCAACATTCTGCTCTCTGCTCACACCGATTATGCCGAACATTAGGCACACCTTTCTAATAGAGTTGCACCAGCCCTTGTAGGTGAGCAGCACTCACCTACACAGTGACCTAACTCCAGTTTTTACATGGGCTCAAACAGTATCGGCACATCAGATGCCGATACAGTCACTGTCTGTGAAGCTGGCTGGGTTTACCAATATGGCAGATACACCTTCCAGTCACAGCTAATGGCTTAAACCCACAGTCACAGCTAATGGCTTAAACCCAAAGTGCCAACTGCTCAACATGGTATTATTCATCTAGGCATAACCACCTGTTGACTACATTGACAATGTTTATCTCTGTACCACAGCTGAGACAGAGACTGAGGAGAACTACTGCTCTGTATGAGTCTCCCATCTCTGTTTTAACTTAATGAAACTCAACAGAATCTTTCCCAATACATCAGGTCAGGAAAACAGGAACCAGAGAGCTCTGTGTGCTCTCCAGAGCCAGTCCTGATCCACAAACCAGGCAAGGACTTAACGGAACTCTCACGGCCCAGGCAGAGCCCCGATCCTGGACATGAAACCAGCCCTGACACTGGAGCACTAGAGAGGCAACAGTTAATTAATGGAGGGATAAAGGGAGACTCAGGGAGGTAGGAAAGAGAAAAAATGGGGAATATAGAAGAGGGAGAGGGTGATACAGTTGGAGAGAGAGAGAGAGTTGTTGATACCTACATAGCTGAACAACTAGTTCAATATACATCTGTGTGATCAACTAAAACCCCCAGTGTCTACAGCTACACCTTGATGATACATGTTATCCCTGTCCAGAAACAACCCGGGCTATGAGGAAGAACATAGTTCCACCCAACGAACAAATGAAGTTAGGAGACAGCACAGGAGTTGAATAATAATAATATTTATTGATGAAAAAAAGCAATTCATAATAATGGAAAAGCAATTGATTTTGGTGTTAGTTCCACCTCCTATAAAACATCCCACCTCAGTCAGCCCTATACAACATGTTACAACTACCTTTCAAGTGTCAAGACAAGTGGTGGGAAATCCTACCCTGCAGGATCCAGTGTGGGTACAGACCATGAAGAGTAGCCATCACCAATCTTCTAATTGCTTACACCTATTTGCTGCTCTCAGATTCACAGACATGTAATACATTTGGGTCAGTATTTGGGTCAGTATGTGGTCAGTATGTGGTTGTGGTTGAACTAGTGCAATGTACAGCTGTGTCTTCCTGGTCTATTTAAAAGTTACTGTTACATAGGAAAGTCTTTCCACCAGTATGTTTCATTAAAATGACTGATTAGTGTCTGTGTGTGTGCGTGCGTGCATGTTTGTGCATGTGTGTTTGTCTGCATGCGTCTGTCTACATGTGCGTGTGTGTTTTTATGATACAAAAGGAGACATATCCCTCCATGAAAAGCTATCTGATACACAATGCAAATTGCTACGAACGCCATTGAGATAAAGAACACGTTATAAGTCCATTTCACCAGGTCTCTAGGAGCTCAACTGAAAACATTTCAATAGCACAAGTCTAAAGTCATTTATGCCCACACACACTAAGGGACCAGACACACACCTGTCCATGACCTGCTGATGGGAGGCTGAGAAATCATTTACGGGGGTCTGTCATGATCCAAGCACTCCAGAGGCCAAAGCAATCAAGCACAGAGCAATCTCCTGGTCTGTGTCCGACATGGCACCCAATACCCTACATAGAGCACCACCCTACATAGAGCCCTACCTTTGACCAGAGCCCTATGGGCAAAAGCAGTGTACTGTGTAGGGAATAGGGTGGCATTTGGGACGCAACCCAGCCCTTTCAGCCAATCACAGCAATGGTAAACAATTGCCCCGTGGACTGCCTTCTGCCACAGCAAACCCTTCTATCATTTACTGATAATGATAGATTTTATACCCTTCTCTCTCTCTCATACATATACACACATACTTAGACCGAAGACACACATCCATCCCATACTTCAAGCATTCATAGAGGCTGATGCATAAGTTGCGGATTGTATTTAGCAAGTCCCGCAACGCATTATGATAGTATATGGAGATGGCACTAATAAGGCCGAGGGAATGGTTTCTACAGCATGAAATGACATATAGAATACCACTAGTGGTGCAGAAATGGTGTGGCCCAGTAGATATGAATGTTCTATGCCTTCTATATCAAGGTTCATGCAGTATGGGAATGAACAAAGCCACAACTGTGCCCATTTTATGAGAAATAGTGAAAGATAGAAATATAATTACTTGAATATCAGTTCTATTCATTCTATTTCTTTGGTGTGAATCGCAAAGGTTTTACATGCTGGATGAGATGCTGTAAAGCAGGGTTCCCCAACTGGAGGACATAACAGACTTTAAAAAAACACTAGGAAATAAGCTCCAAGTGATTTAAATGTAAGAAATGTGTTCCCAAGTATTCCCACATATAATAGAAGGAGACAACAGGATTGTATACAAATGTAAGCAAAGTTTGAAATTATTATGTTTTAGTCAAATATTATATCTGTTTGGGCTTCCTGCTGTCAATTTGCAGTCTATAAATTATTTGTAATTATGATCCGGCCCCCTGACCATCCGCTCAAGAAAAATAATTGTCCCGCAGCTGAATCTAGTTGACGATCCCTGCTGTAGAGGAACTGTTGTACTGTAACAAGAGGCCATGCAGAGGAGAGACAGGGAGAACCTTGATGGTGAAACTGTGATCATTCAGGTCTCCCAGCGCAGCAACACAATGAAATAGTCTATCAATATGACATGAGCAGACCAGGCAGTAAGCCTTTATGTTAGGAGTCCAGAGCCGCTGTGGCTAGTCAGATAATGCTAGAGCATGTGTGTGACCACTCTAAAGGAAAGGCATTAAGGGCTATAGCTTGCACTAGCCTTGAGTCTGTAGTCTGCAGTTAAACGTACTGAAAAGAGATGAACAAAAGCAGCGCAGTAGTACTACATCAAGAAGCAACACATAAATACAGTGAAGGAGAAACCAACCAGGAACATCACACACATGGTGTGGTGATGGCTGGAACGGTATAGGTGGAATGGTATCAAATACTTCAAACACATCGCTCCATTCCAGCCATTTTTATGAGCCGTCCTCCCTTCAGCAGCCTCCACTGACACACACACAAACAACCCCCCCAGACTCATTGGAAATTAAATTCCAGAACCCAGTCTCATTCCTAGATGCATTTCTCTCTGCCCAAGGTGGGCCGTGAATTTGGCACAGGAGAGCAGATGACCGTCAGCAGGGGACGGTTCCTAAATAAAAGCATGTCAAACTAATTTAAGAATCGATATGTCTTCCAGAGAGACTGGTATCCACAGAGGAAACACTTCCAGTCGGAGGGCTTAAAGACACAGGAAAAGCTCTGTTCTGGAAAGAATCTATTAAAAAGCTCAGCCAGGAATGGACCCATTTTATATACAAATATGAGGTATGAAGGACATTGATTGAATGTTACCCTTTTTATAGAAACGTGTGTGTGTGTCCATGTATTATCCATCCCCACTCACCCTGAAGTCGATGCCCACAGTAGAGATGAAGCTTCCTGCCAGGAAGGCTCCGTCTTTGAAGCGCACCAACAGACAGGTCTTCCCCACCCCGGAGTCTCCCACCAGCATCACCTACATTACAGCAAGAGGGACAAACTGAATGAAAGAGGTTTTTACAAACATCCCACACAGCTGCACAAAGGAAGGTCAAACAGTAAGTGAACATTCACTTTGTCTCAGTGTAAAAAGATCAAACTGAACATGACAGGTTCCAGAGCACATCCCCAGAGAGACAAAACAGTCCAAAAGTCTTTCAGCATAACATCCCTGGTCCCAACATATTGGAGTGTTCCAGCCGCGTTGTTCCAGCCGCATTGTTCCAGCCGCGTTGTTCCAGCCGCGTTGTTCCAGCCATACACCAGGTTAAGAATCACTGCTGTACACAATGGCTATGTTCAATACAAGATATATCAGACCTCTAGCCAGACAACCATTATAACTCCATTCACTTAAGAGACCAACCCAAAGTCACATAATAACACAGGTAGACATCAGGAACACAAGTGGCCATAAGGAAGTCACCTAGACATTATTGCACATCTGGTAATTTGTTTTGTTCAGCATCATTATCAGATTCTCATTATACCTTGATTATCATAACTAAATTAAAGTTCTATGTCTCGACATGTTGGTGTTTGGCCAGTAGAGATGAGAGTGTGACCGGGCATCTGGAAATTAGGTTCTCCTCTTAATTTTGGCCAGATAGCAATACTGAGTTCTGTGAGAGTGCGTGCATGGGTGTGTGCATGAGTGAGGGTCCTGCTGCACACATTCCTCTCTTTCAGGGGCCGTTATAGAGTTGATGTATTTAGTGTAATCAGGTTAGCTGGGGGACCACAGGGGCCTGGGGCCTCAGTCTGAAGGATTATCATGTCATCCCAGGAGGGGAGGAGGGAAGGATGGATGGTGGAGGGGTGATGGAGGGAGAGATGCAGTAGAGATCTAGCCAGGTCAGGTCAGGTTGATAAAATCCCAGTGGCATCTTCATTCCTCTAATCTTCTCTCCTGTTCCCACATCCTCTCATATCCTTATCTAGCCCTCTTCTCTCTTCATCTCTCATCTCCTCCTCTTATCTTTAATCCTCTCCGTCTCCCTCTTAAACGGCAGTATTTTAACAGACCCAGGCAGAGTCAATAGAGCAGGAAGTGAAGTACCCTGTTTTTCCTGTGTTAATCATCTCCCAGGCTATGCGCTGCTCCACAGAGTGTACGGTGACATATGGCCGCTGCCTCAGCACAGATCAGCTGTAATAAACCAGGCTCCCCCCGGCCGCCAGCTCCTGTACACTCCTCATATGCTGAAATACAACAGCGAATCCAATGGCGCTCCGCAAATCAAACCCTTTTGTATGGTGCAGGCTACATCTCATTCGGGGCCCAGTAAACTGATTGGAAAATGCTGTGGTTTTGCTCTCAGTGTCTATGAGCAGTTTCCCTTAGCACATAAACTCAGCAAAAAAAGAAACGTCCCTTTTTCAGGACCCTGTCTTCAAAGATAATTTGAAAAAATCCAAATAACTTCACAGATGTAAAGGATTTAAACACTGTTTCCATGCTTGTTCATTGAACCATCAACATCATTAAATTAACATGCACCAGTGGAATGGTCGTTAAGACAATAACAGCTTACAGACAGTAGGCAATTAAGGTCACAGTTATGAAAACTTAGGACACTAAAGAGGCCTTTTTACTGACTGAAAAACACCAAAAGAAAGATGCCTAGGGTCCTTGCTCATCTGCGTGAACGTGCCTTAGGCATGCTGCAAGGAGGCGTGAGGACTGCAGATGTGGCCAGGGCATAAAATTGCACCGTCCATTCTGTGAGACACCTAAGACAGCACCTCAGGATGGACAGCTGATCGTCCTCGCAGTGGCAGACCACGTGTAACAACACTTGCACAGGATCGGTACATCTGAACATCACACAGGTACAGGATGGCAACAACAAGAGTTACACCAGGAACGCACAATCCCTCCATCAGTGCTCAGACTGTCCGCAATAGGCTGAGAGAGGCTGGACTGAGGGCTTGTAGGCCTGTTGTAAGGCAGGTCCTCACCAGACATCACTGGCAACAACGTCGCCTATGGGTGTGATGGTCGGATTCACGTTTATCGTCGAAGGAATGAGCGTTACACCGAGGCCTGTACTCTGGAGCGGGATCGATTTGGAGGGGGAGGGTCCGTCATGGTCTGGGGCGGTGTGTCACAGCATCATCGGACTGAGCTTGTTGTCATTGCAGGCAATCTCAACGCTGTGCGTTACAGGGAAGACATCCTCCTCCCTCATGTGGTACCCTTCCTGCAGGCTCATCCTCACATTACCCTCCAAGATGACAATGCCACCAGCCATACTGCTCGTTCTGTGCGTGATTTCCTGCAAGACAGGAATGTCAGTGTTCTGCCATGGCCAGTGAAGAGCCTGGATCTCAATCCCATTGAGCACGTCTGGGACCTGTTGGATCGGAGGGTGAGGGCTAGGGCCATTCCCCCCAGAAATGTCCGGGAACTTGCAGGTACCTTGGTGGAAGAGTGGGGTAACATCTCACAGCAAGAACTGGCAAATCTGGTGCAGTCCATGAGGAGGAGATGCACTGCAGTACTTAATGCAGCTGGTGGCCACACCAGATACTGACTGTTACTTTTGATTTTGACCCTCCCTTTGTTCAGGGACACATTGTCCCATTTTTGGTAGTCACATGTCTGTGGAACTTGTTCAGTTTGTCTCAGTTGTTGAATCTTGTTATGTTCATACAAATATTTACACATGTTAAGTAAACGCAGTTGACAGTGAGCGGATGTTTCTGATATTCTGATATTTCACTCAAAAACTGAACGCATCTTCATCATAGAGCACTTTCAGTACAGAGCAAAACTATCTTGTGACATGCACATTGTTTTGGGAACATATTAACAGTGGAATAATGAACAAAATATCTAAATATAGTTTAAGTGAAGTGATCCTTTAAGGCTCTGCCGGTTTTGGGCTTGAATGATGTATTTAACAGCCTAAAGTTAGCATAATGCTTGTGAGCTCAACTGAGGTGAGCAATGTTTGAAATGCTACAAATGAGCTCCACTATGCAAGTATTTCTGGGTAATAGTCTTCAGGGTGCCAAATTGAATGACAGCCTCCGCATTTTGTAAATGTGCAACACTCTCCAGGGGTTGGGTTGTTGCTCTAGGCCTATCCTTTTCAAGAGCTGCCACATTTCTACCTGACTAAAACTTTGAAGGGTTGTGTGGTTGTGAGGCCAGTTGGACATTCCAACAGTCAGCATGCCAATTGCATGCTCCCTTAAAACGGAACAAAAATATTAACGCAACAATTTCAACGATTTTAATGAGTTACAGTTCATATAAGGAAATCAGTCAATTGAAATACATTTCATTAGGGCCTAATCTATGAATTTCATATGACTGGGAATACAGATATACATCTGTTGGTCACAGATACCTTAAAAAAAAGGTAGGGGCGTGGATCAGAAAACCAGTCAGTATCTGGTGTGACCACCATTTGCCTCATGCAGAGCGACACTTCTCCTTCGCATAGAGTTGATCAGGCTGTTGATTGTGGCCTGTTGAATGTTGTCCCACTCCTCTTCAATGGCTGTGCAAAATTGCTGGATATTGGCAGGAACAGAAACACGCTGTCGTACACATTGATCCAGAGCATCCCAAACAGGCTCAATGGGTGACATGTCTGTGAGTATGCAGGCCATGGAAGAACTGGGACAGTTTCAGTCTTCCAGGAATTGTGTGCAGATCCTTCAAACAAGGGGCCATGCATTATCAAGCTGAAACATGAGGTGATGGCGGCGGATGAATGGTACAACAATGGGCCTCAGGGTCTCATCACTGTATCTCTGTGCATTCAAATTGCCATCGATAAAATGCAATTGTGCTTGTTGTCTGTAGTTTATGCCTGCCCATACCATAACCCCCCCCGCCACCATGGGACACTGTTCACAACGTTGACCTAACATTATCCCCAGCACAAGGTGCAACTGTGTAATGAACACGCTGTTTAATCAGCTTACCACAACAGTCAGGTGGACGGATTATCTTGGCAAAGGTGAAAAGCTCACTAAGAGGGATCTTTTATTTCAGCTCATGAAACATGAGACCAACACTTTACATATTGCATGTATATTTTGGTTTAGTATATCCTCACTCGTAATGGAGCAACAGGAGTATATCAGAGAAGTAGACTGCCATTCAGACAGCCTAACTAACAGTGACTCATCAACAGGATGGGGATTGGTAAGAAACCATGTTGGCTCTTCCTAATAACCACTGCTTCCTTTTGTTTATCGAGTTGGCTCTTCCTAAAAGACATATTTGTGTGGAAAAAGATAGGCTACATTCAGAGGTATATGTAGTAGAGAAATGACACTCAGGGAATACAGGGAATACAATATTTCCAATATGTGAAATATGTGAAGAACAGAAAACAAGTCATCACATCAAACAGTCACTTCAAAAGACAGACGGGCACATCACTAGAAGGACAGCCAGGGGGAAGAGAGTTTGGCAACACATTTAGGCATGCCACAGAAAGGGAAAGAGAGAGAGAGGGAAATTGAGAGAGAGGAGAGGAAAAGGATAAGAAAGGAGAGATGAGAGAGAGATGGGGTAAGGAAGAGAGAGTGAGAACTTTAAAGCAGTGACAGGATGAATTGATACCCATCACAACCTGTTGATTAGCCTTAAGACTATACGGGCTTCACTAGTACACAGAAAACTGCCAAATAGAGAATACATTATGAGATGTTTTGGCTCTTGGTCACATGTGACATTCATTGGTTGCTGAGGTACAATTGATTGTCTTTAGTGACACAGCTGTGGCAGAGGCATTAGCTCAGTTTGATGAATTACTGTTTTGTGGTCTTGTAAAACACCCCAGGCTTGACAAAGTGAACAGCAAAAGGTCACTGTGGTGATTAAAGTTATACACAACATAACATTTACAACCCATTAGTCCTTTCAAACATGTAGGCTAACCTAGGTCTAGGCCTACTTGCTTGATGCGCATTCACACATTACATTTATTATCTGTAGCCCATCAACCGGTCATCTGTAGCCTATATCAACCGGTCATGTGTAGGCCATCAACCGATCATGTGTAGGCCATCAACCTGTCATGTGTAGCCCATCAACCTGTCATGTGTAGGCCATCAACCGATCATGTGTCGGCCATCAACCAGTCATGTGTAGGCCATCAACCGGTCATGTGTAGGCTATCAACCAGTCATCTATAGCCTATATCAACCGATCATGTGTAGGCTATCAACCGGTCATGTGTAGGTCATCAACCTGTCATGTGTAGGCCATCAACCTGTCATGTGTAGGCCATCAACCGGTCATCTGTAGCCTATATCAACCGGTCATGTGTAGGCCATCAACCGGTCATGTGTATGCCATTGACCGGTCATGTGTAGGCTATCGACCGGTCATGTGTAGGCCATCAACCGGTCATGTGTAGGCCATCAACCGGTCATCTGTGGGCTATCAACCGATCATGTGTAGGCTATCAACCGGTCATGTGTAGGTCATCAACCTGTCATGTGTAGGCCATCAACCTGTCATGTGTAGGCCATCAACCGGTCATCTGTAGCCTATATCAACCGGTCATGTGTAGGCCATCAACCGGTCATGTGTAGGCCATTGACCGGTCATGTGTAGGCTATCGACTGGTCATGTGTAGGCCATCGACCGGTCATGTGTAGGCCATCAACCGGTCATGTGTAGGCCATCAACCGGTCATGTGTAGGCCATCAACCGGTCATCTGTGGGCTATCAACCGGTCATCTGTAGTCTATATCAACCGGTCATCTGTAGCCTATATCAACCGGTCATCTGTAGCCTATATCAACCGGTCATGCGTAGGCCATCGACCGGTCATGTGTAGGCCATTGACCGGTCATGTGTAGGCTATCGACCGGTCATGTGTAGGCCATCAACCGGTCATGTGTAGGCCATCAACCGGTCATCTGTGGGCTATCAACCGATCATGTGTAGGCTATCAACCGGTCATGTGTAGGTCATCAACCTGTCATGTGTAGGCCATCAACCTGTCATGTGTAGGCCATCAACCGGTCATCTGTAGCCTATATCAACCGGTCATGTGTAGGCCATTGACCGGTCATGTGTAGGCTATCGACCGGTCATGTGTAAGCCATCAACCGGTCATGTGTAGGCCATCAACCGGTCATGTGTAGGCCATCAACCGGTCATCTGTGGGCTATGAACCGGTCATCTGTAGTCTATATCAACCGGTCATCTGTAGCCTATATCAACCGGTCATCTGTAGCCTATATCAACCGGTCATCTATAGCCTATATCAACTGGTCATCTGTAGCCTATCAACCTGTTGATAAATAATAATATCCTAACATACTAGCAATATACTGAGATAAAATAATAAAGTGACCTAATAAGGGCTATGATCAGGTGCATTTACCTTGAATGCGATGTCATAAAACTCACTGCTGTTGCTGAGTGAGGGTCTGCTCGGATGAACCATACCGTTCGCCTGCACCACGCTCCCCGTCCCTGTGGTGCTCTGCCCAGTTTTCCCGTTCTGTTTGCCGGTGGGGCTGCCTGTCGTCGGGCTGATGTTGGGGTTTTTGCCCTTACCCGCCTTTTTGCGGGACATTTTTTAAACTTCAAACAGTTTATAGTTTTTGAGAAAGTGTGACGTTTGAGAGTAACGCGAAGTATTTGAGAGCTCGCACACGATAAACAAGTCGAATTCTTGTTTTTTGTTTCAAAAGTTGTGCTGAAATAAAACAAATCCTCTCCGGTTTCACCTGCACGTTGAAATCATGGCTAGCGACACTTTTCTCATGTCACAATACAATGAGTGAACGGTTCGAATTGCGTCTTCTCTCTGTAGAGCAACAACCACACTGCTAGGCTACCTCCTGAAACACAGGTGACTTGCGTTCTTGTTCTTGTTCCGGACCCTCCTGCTTCTTCCTTGCCAATGATGAGACTGGGATTTCAGCACCCTTTTCCAACAGCCACGGGCAGTGATGAGACTGGGATTTCAGCAGCCTTTTCCAACAGCCACAGGCAGCCGGGGTTCTCAAGCAACGCACAAACAAACTCCACCTTTCGAGCGAGTGCGGTGAGCGAGAAGAAAAGCGAAGTTTTGAGCGCTGCTGGACAACATTTCGCAGGCTGCTTGTAGGAATTATGAAACACTTTCAAAGGAACACTGCGTTTTAACAGCCATTCAGCACCATGGAAAGCGCCCCATGCCCTTTCAAATAAACCCACCGGCTATCTGTAAACTGGAGCGATGCTGAGCTGTTTAGGCTAAAACAGTATACGTTTCTGAAAATAAACAATTATGATAAAACATTTTTCAAACTCATAGTTCTTCCTCGTATGCGCTCGTTAAGTGGCCAATTGTTCTGAATTAGTAAAGTAGACCTACCAGTTATTGGGATGACAAGAGTAATAATTTTAAAATGTTCCTCAATAATCAATCTGTTACTATGCACCCATGCCCCTATGCCAGTGAGTGAACAATAATTACTGTTCTTGTTGTTCTGAGGTATCGAGCCGCGTTACCACAGCCACAAAGTCAAATTGGCTATTGGCCTATCGTAAAAATAGTATTTTGGTATTTTTGGTCTTAATTAAAGGTTAGGTTTAACATCCGATTTTAAGAAGATACATTGTAGAAATAGGCGAGGTATAGCCATAATTGTGGCTGTGGTAACTACCAGTTGGCTGTAGCCTACATTTCTTGAATAGAAAGGTACTTGCTTAACACTGCACGTGCGCAGCACGGTGATCGCACTGGCTTTGCGTGTAGAGGTCGACGAGATGTCGAAGGTAGTCTCTAAGAGATTCAAAGTTCATTAGTCTATTCAACATGAATGCATATGTAAATTCACATCTGAACAATAATAATAAAAAAGTGATACCCATTTGCTGTGTTTCCTATATTAATAACCAACACAACTTTTTGAATAAGCAGACACACATTTCGCAAGTATTTTCTTTACTCAAAAACCAAGATAACGTAATCCATAGACCTAAATTCCTCCTTAACGTGAGAATTGAATTCGTGCTCAACGTTTACCTGTACATAGCCCATCTGTAAATAGCCCATCCAACTACCTCATCCCCATACTGTATTTATTTATTTATCTTGCTCCTTTGCACCCCAGTATCTCTATTTGCACATTATTCTACTGCACATCTACCATTCCAGTGTTTAATTGCTATATTGTAATTACTTAGCCACCTTGGCCTATTTATTGGATTTACCTCCCTTATCTTACCTCATTTGCACACATTGTATATAGACTTGTTTTTCTACTGTATTATTGACTGTATGTTTGTTTACTCTATGTGTAACTCTGTGTTGTTGTATGTGTCGAACTGGCCAGGTCGCAGTTGTAAATGAGAACTTGTTCTCAACTTGCCTAACTGGTTAAATAAAGGTGAAATAAAATAAATAAACCTGCGCACCAGTCAGTCTATTTCAACGTCAACTGTATTCAGACTAACCTAGACTACCACGCAGAGCCATGGATCTGTTAACCATGTTATATCTGCATGATAACTTAATTCAGTTTGAACAATGAAGACTGCACCTGATAAACCATGATTGTATTGTTGATTGGTCATTAGAATCAGTTTATTGAAGTTTTACAGTGATTTGAATGTGATTTTAGTAAAGCGCCACCAGAGGGAGCTACAAGCCAGACATTACATTTGGAATTGGAAAAGCAAAAGAAAAACCATTAAATTAGCATGTTCATGTTCACTTTATTTTCATTTCACATTAATATGTTTAGTATTTCTGTTGTTGTTGCTCCAGGCATCACAATATTAAAACAATGGGAAAGCTAATGGCATATCACAGACAAATGAACAGGCACATCCATTGAAAAGTCATACACTTGATTGAGTGCTTTTTTACCTCCATTACTTTGTTTTATATGTTTTCTTTGAATTACTTAGCTCAGTCTTGACATTTTTTCTCACACACACACACACACACACACACACACACACACACACACACACACACACACACACACACACAAACACACACACACACACACACACACACACACACACACACACACACACACACACACACACACACACACACACACACACACACACACACACACACACACACACACACACACACACACAGAGACAGACAGACAGTGTCTTTAGACTGTTTTACCCCAGCACCAGGGACCCTGCTGCCCAACTCAACGGTCTAGTGAGAGGGACTGGCTGGACGCACAAGGACAGCTGACAGCCCAGGCCCACCTCTCCTTGGCCCCAAAACTGCTGTCTGTCAGCATTTTAGACCTCCACCCTCCCTTGCTCCAACACACCACCCTCTCCCTCCCCCCACCACTACCTCAGAGAGGGGGACAGAGCCAGAGGCCTCTCCCTGGGACCACATCCCCCTCTTGCCCCACTCACCCCCTAAACCCTCATCCCCCACCTCTCCGTCACCCCTCTCTCTCCTCTGACAGCTGATTGGTTCCACTCCATACGCAGCTGTCTCCACTTGGAACAGCTGGACATTTTGGAGGCAAGGAGGAAAGCAGGAGGAAAGCAGGAGGAAAGCAGGGATGAGAAAAAAAGAGCGGCCTGGAGTTTATCCATGCTCCTAGAGAAATGAACAACCTTGTCAAGGCGGGTTCAATATGACCTGTGAGTGTGCTCCTGAATACAGGCGTTTCATTGCCATTTGTGTGCATGTGTTTCAGCATGCGTGTGCACAACTCCTTAGAGTTTAAGAGACCAGCTTGAGTGTCACGTTTTTATTCATTTTGAGATCAATGTGTTAACTGGGACACAACATTATGTTGTTTGTGCTCAAACTAACAAATTACTGTAATTCTAATTACTGTATGATTTCAACTTCATTACGCCCACAGTTTAACATCACACTAGCCACACCTTGGGCGTGAAGTGTTGCCCATGACAATATCTCAAATCACCATGACAATATCTCAAATCACCATGACAATATCTCAAATCACCATGACAATATCTCAAATCACCACCAACACCCTGAAACTTTACATCAGACCTGGGTCCAAACAATATATTAAATCATTTAAAATGCATTATCTGTTCTTGATTGAGCTTGACTGGTGCAGATCCCGCCCATATGGACCTCCAGGCAGGTTAAAGCAAACGCTAAGAGTATTTGAAAGATTTCAAATTGCAATTGAACCCAGGTGTTTTCTATGGTAACTAATGCCAGCAGGTCCTTGGTCAGGTGCTTGGGTACTAGAAATATTGATTTGGAAGTGATGGGGGACATAGGGGCAGTGTGCCATACCCGTTGCTGTGAGGTCAGAACACACTCGGGGTCACAACACACAGCACGTCCATCTACGTCCAGAAAGCCCCAGGCATGTGTAAGTTTACCCAGGGTCAGGTGCCCTGAACGTCGGTTAAGAGGGGCTTGAAGGGCCCTGCAGCCGCCCGGGCCAGCCGCTCACCCACCCCACCCAAAGATCTCAGCTGCCCGCCCCTACAGTACCAAGTGCTGCGAGGGCCCGAGAGGCATCCTGTCAGTGCACGTCCCTCTCCTACGACTCTCAGTCAGTACTTGGCAGGGTGACCACCACTGGACTGCCGGGCACTAACTCTCGCCCTCCTTCTCAAGCTCATTCTATTCCTTGGGTGTCTCTCTCTCTCTCTCTCTCTCTCTCTCTCTCTCAGATAAATCTCTTTCTGATTTCTGATCGACTAGTGCTAACCGCCACTTGTTGTCCTCCCTACAAGGAGGGATAGGAGGGATGCCAGTCACCTCTTAATGGGGTCATTCTCTGCATTCAGGGCTTCCCTGGGCCCCACTGCCGTAAATCCCCCACACCCAGGGTGCTTCCTGAAAGTGTCAGTGTCACCGTCTCCCGTTGCAGAGGTGACGTGATTTGTGACCTCGCACATGGCGCTAGCCGCTAACAGTTGCTGAGCGATGTGGTGACAGGGAGAGTACACAAGCAAACAGCAGGGAGAAACGTAGAGTAAACACAGGCCAGATTACATACGGAGTGGTGATGTTACAGCATTAACGTTGGGTAAGATAGGCTAAGAGATGGATTCAGATAGAGAGAGAGACGGAGAATGTCAAATTCACAATCTAAGTGAAGAGATAGATTGCGATAGACAGAAAGTAGAAAATGGCTCAGTAAAAGGTCATGAGGCTGTGTCCCAAATGGCACCCTATTCCAGACATAGTGCGCTACTTTTGACCAGAGTCCTATTTGCCCTGGTCAAAAGGAGTGCACTTAACAGGGAATAGGGTGCCATTTGGGATGTAACCCATGCCTTTCCTTTCCCCTTGACTCAGTGCCACTTTACTGGGCTCAGCTGGAAGCTTGCATGGTACCATGGCACTGTGAGAGGATGACACACGCACGCACGCACACACACACACACACACACACACACACACACACACACACACACACACACACACACACACACACACACACACACACACACACACACACACACACACACACACACACACACACACACACATATACCAGATTAGGTTCAGAGTTGGCAGATTAGGTTCAGAACTGGAGTGAAAATGGTGTGTGTGTGGGTGGTTGAGTGTGTGTATTTGTGAGGGTGCATATGTGTGTTTGTAGGGCTTCTGCAGTGGTGACAGCTGGGATGTGTGTGTGGAGGAGGTGCAAACAGAGCAAGTGTCTAGTTATTTTAGTCACATGCATGTTTAAGTGTGTGTGCGTGTGAGCAGTTTTATATGACCTAATGCTGTTGTGTGTATATCGTAGAAAAGGCATTTTGTGGAAGCCTGCCAGCTCACATGTTCAGTGTGTGTGCTGAGTAGCCAACGGTTGACTGTTGCTATGACAACCACTGCAGAGCCACCTGTAAATGTTAAGGCTATAAAACACACGTCCGTGTGTTTCATGTGTGTCAACATGTCCACATACATGTGTCTGTGTGTGTACCTTCAAATGTTCTATGTGTGTGTGCTGACTAGCCAACGGCTACCTGCTACAGGAATAAGCAATGACAGCCACCGTAGACCGGCTTCTAACTCATTATTACATGTTTACATCTCCACATACACGTGCCTGTTTATACCTCAACAGGTTCTGGCAGCGCGTGCTGAGCAGCCAACGGCTGCCTGGCTGGTGCAGTAACTAGCAATGGCAGCCGCTGCAGAGTGCTCAGGGCCAGGCCTGGGTCGAGCAATGATGAGGTCATTCAACAGGCGGGATTAGGGTCGTGACAACTGGTGCAGCACTACAGCCAGTGCCAACTAATGTGGCAGGGACAGTTGCGTTGGCGCTAGCTTACGACCAGCCCGAGCCTCGCTCCATCACGCCAGCCTCACCCAGTGTTGTTTTTTCATTACCGGCGGACAAGCTGTGGCTTGCCAGGCCTGCAGCGTCAACTCACAGTTGGCATTGGCTCTCGCCATTCTCGCTGTGGTCACATGCTAGACCATAGGACTGGGAGGACCACAGCTCTCTGGGCGAATCTGATCTGATCTAGGCTCAGATTACTCAAGAGAACAAACACATTAACTAAATTATGAAAGGCTGGGTTGGGATCCTTTGATAGGAGGTTGAGGCTTATTGAGGTGGGCTAATACCATGTGAAAGAGAACTGTGGTGGTGTCACATGCTTGAGCAACAGCCTGATGAAGGAGGACAATAGGACTGGTGGTGAAGGGGAAGAATATGAGTGGGGGCACTTACATGAGAGAGAGAGAGAGAGAGAGAGAGAGAGAGAGAGAGAGAGAGAGAGAGAGAGAGAGAGAGAGAGAGAGAGAGTGTGGTTGAAAAATGCTGATCAGCTTCAATATAGTTCCCTGTCATTTAAAATGTGAAATATAAAATAGTTGGTTTCTAAAAGAACACATTATACAACTTGATATATCGTAGAGGACAAGGCACAGACCCAGTGGAAATATGTGATCAGCTACAATCTAGATTCTAGTTCAATGTAAATCCTTTGAAATATGAAACATATTAAATACTCTGTTTCTGTTAAACTTAATTGCAGTATTTGCCATAGTTTTAAAACATGCCAAAAGTAATTCAATTATTTATTGCCTTTTTTAACCTGGTAAGTTAAATAGGCCTACATATTGAGCATCTGTTGAATTATGACATTTTCAGGCCGCAGCAAGTGTGGCGTTAAATTAGGTGACTTCACTCTGGGTTAATTTCTCTGGGTTTTATGAAAAAAATCATGAAAATGCATAAAACCAAACATCTCTGTGTTCGTGCCCAGTTATTTTTCAACGGATGCCGGCCATAAAACAAAAACCATTAGTTGGCCCGCCGAGACCAATTAGCCCAACATGGCTAAACAAA
The DNA here is from genome assembly GCA_030435695.1 of Brachymystax lenok tsinlingensis. Classification (NCBI taxonomy): domain Eukaryota; kingdom Metazoa; phylum Chordata; class Actinopteri; order Salmoniformes; family Salmonidae; genus Brachymystax; species Brachymystax lenok. The sequence continues at coordinate 105,864,336 of CM059791.1, forward strand.
CCTCGCTCCCGCTTTTACGACGTTCTCTTTTTCACCCCCTTCCGTCTCCCTCTTTCTCTCCATCTCTCCGTCTCTCCCTCCACAGGGTTGGGCACCTAGCAGTCAGGTTTTAGAGTGAGGCCTAGGCCTTTTCTTGGTTGGTCGTAATTAATGATTAATCCTTCATTTTCTGACACACACGCGCGCACACGCGCACATTCACACAAGCACCACCCCTCCAGTCTTTGCCAGGGGCCTAACCATGGACCAGGGGTCTACTCGAGGGGCCAGATGTGGGTCTGAGAGCTATCAGGTTGGAACTAGATGTGTAGTGGAGGAGAGAGAGACCACCAGGCTCATCCAGGCAGCCAACAAGGACTATATAGGATTTGGTGAAAGCTTGACTTGTCTTAATCCGCAATCCTATAAAATCAGACAGTCTATAATAAGCTTAGTTCTGTAATATGTCTCAATTTGATCATTTAATCATACATTTTTCATTCCATAAAATTAGTGCAACTTTACTCCTCTGTGACACATAGGCTGCACAGGAGGTTGGTGGCACCTTAATTAGGGAGGACGAGCTCATGGTAATGGCTGGAGCAGATGCCATCCATCTGTTTGATGCCATTCCATTCATTCCTTTCCAGCCCCTCAGAAGCCTCCACTGGAAGGCTGTGTTTACACATGCAGCCCAATTCCAATAATTATTTTCACTAGTTGGTATCAGATCTTTTCACATCAAATATATTTCAGAGATGATCTTTGGTCAAAAGATGATTTTTTTAATCAGAATTGGGATCCCAGAATAGGGCTCCCGAGTAGCGCAGCGGTCTATGACACTGCATCTCAGTGCTTGAGGCGTTACTACAGACACCCTGGTTCGAATCCAGGCTGTGTCACAGCTAGCAGTGATTGGGAGTCCCATAGGGTGGCGCACAATTGGCCCAGCGTCGTTCGGTGTAGGCCGTCATTGTAAATAAGAATTTGTTTTTAACTGACTTGCCTAATTAAATAAAGGTTACATTTAAAAAAGAATAATAATAATAACGTGTAAACGCAGCTACAGAAGTACATCTATCAGAGGATTCTCTCTGAACTGTAATGCCCACTAGGTGGCAGTATAACGACAGGCTCACACTGCAGTGGAGCGCAATAACACCTGCCTGTGTATTTGGGGGACTTCAGTAGAATGTCCATGTCAAGACATTTCTCTAGCATTAACATACATCCTATTATCTGAAACAGTATCATCACTTTCCCATTCCACATAAAGCTCACAGATTGTGTTTTACTGAAGAGAATGTTGAATATGGCTCACTGCAGTGTTAGCACAGTTTCTGCTGGAGTCATCCCTTAGCCTGGAATCCAAACTGATGTACTCAGGTTCATTTTAGACATTTAGACATTTAGCAGATGCTCTTGTCCAGAGTGACTTACAGTTAGTGTATTCATATTAAGGTACAGTAGTTAAGAGAGACAGCCACATCTCACAGTCATAGGAAGCATCACTTTCAGTTTAGACTGCTTAGGGGAGGCTGGCTCATAATAATAGCTAGAAAGGAACAAAGGAAATCGCATATAACACAAGGAAATCATGTGTTTGATGTATTCAATTCCATTCCACCTATTCTACTCCAGCCATTACCATGAGCCCGTCCTCCCCAACTAAGGTCCACCAACCTCCTGGAATCACTTTTTATGTCCATACAGTGCATTCGGAAAGTAATCAGACCTTTTCCCTTTTTCCACATTTTGTTACGTCACAGTCTTATTCTAAAATGGATGACATTTATTTTCCCCTCATCAATCTACACACAACACCCCATAATGACAAAGCTACAACAGTTTTTTGAGAGGGAGTGCAGGGAGAGAAAGGGAGAGAGAGGGAGAGATGGGAGAGGAGAAAAGAGGGATAAAGAAAGACAGTCAAGACTACTGAGACACATGGGAGGAAAAGAGAGAGAAGGGGAGAGGAGGAAGAGTGGGAGGAGGGGAGAGGGTGAAGAGGGAAATGTAGGAAATACCTTATTTACATAAATACTCAGAGCCTTTGCAATGAGACTCAAAATTGAGCTCAGGTGCATCCTGTTTCCATTGATCATCCTTGAGATGTTTCTACAACTTGATTGGAGTCCACCTGTGGTAAATTGAATTGATTGGACATGATTTGCAAAGCCACATAACTGTCCCACAGTTGACAGTGCTTGTCAGAGCAAAAACCAAGCCATGAGGTTGAAGGAATTGTCCGTAGAGCTCCGAGACAAGATTGTGTCGAGGCACAGATCTGGGAAAGGGTACCAAAACATTTCTGCAGCATTGAAGATCCCCAAGAACACATTGGCCTCCATCATTGAATGGAAGAAGTTTGGAAACACCAAGACTCTTCCTAGAGCTGGTCGCCTGGCCAAACTGAACAATCAGGGGAGAAGGGCCTTGGTCAGGGAGGTGACTAAGAACCCGATGGTCACTCTGACAGAGCAGAGTTCCTCTGTGGAGATGGGAGAACCTTCCAGAAGGACAACCATCTCTACAGCACTCCACCAATCAGGCCTTTATAATAGAGTGGCTCCTCAGTAAAAGGCACATGACAGCCAGCTTGGAGTGTGCCAAAAGGCACCTAAAGGACTCTCAGACCATGAGAAACAAGATTCTTTGGTCTGATGAAACCAAGATTGAACTCTTTGAATGCCAAGTGTCACGTCAGGAGGAAACCTGCCACCATCCCTAGGGTGAAGCATGGTGGGGGCAGCATCATGCAGTGGGAGACTGGTCAGGATTGAGGGAAAATATGAACGGAGAAAAGTACAGAGAGGACCTGGATGAAAACATGTTCCAGAGCACTCAGGACCTCAGACTGGGACGAAGGTTTCACCTTCCTACAGGACAACGACCCTAAGCACACAGCCAACACAACGTAGGAGTGGCTTCGGGACAAGTCTCTGAATGTCCTTGAGTGGCCCTGCCAGAGTCCGGACTTGAACCCGATCTAACATCTCTGGAGAGACCTGAAAATAGCTGTGCTGTCACGATCTTCAGTATGGATAGACCAAGGCGCAGCGAGGCATCCAGTATACATGTTTATTTATGAAACGAAACACACGTAACTGGGCAAAATAAACAAACGTAAACGAAGACCATGAAGTAGAAAACATAACTGACAAAACACACAGCTATGACCAAACAATAACCCACAAAACCTATACGAAAACCCCAAACATATATATGGTTCCCAATTAGAGACAACGACACACAGCTGCCTCTAATTGGGAACCATTACTCCAACATAGATATATAACACCTAGAACATAAAAACCCTACACCAAAACCAAAACAAAACACGCCAGCCTGTCTTTCCAGGCCTGGACGTGACATGTGCAGTGACGCTCCCCATCCCACCTGACTGAGCTTGAGAGGATCTGCAGAGGAGAATGGAAAAAACTCCACAAATACAGGTGTGCCAAGCTTCTAGTGTCATACCCAAAAAGACTCAAGGCTGCAATCACGGTTTCAACAAAGTACTGAGTAAAGGGTCTGAATTCTTATGCAAATGTAATATTTCTGTTTTTTATTTCTAATAAATTTACAAACATTTCTAAAACAGATTTTGCTTTGTCATGATGTGGTATTGTGTGTAGATTGATGAGGACATTTTTTGAATAAGGCTGTAATGTAACAAAAAGAGGTCTGAATACTTTTTTAATTCACTGTATATCTTCGCATGGATTGTTACTGTTCCCACTGTTCAAAATAATAATGGCTAATAGAGGACTGGTTTTAGAGATCTACCAAAACATTACAGTGCATTCCCAGTCTCTTGCTACTGAGTTCATATTCAATATATCAATTACAGACAAAACAAAATACATTTGATGTAGGCCCACTGACTGGAAGTCCCCTTAACTCCTAATTAAGACCAAATGGCAGCATGTATGTGTGTGTGTGTGTGTGTGTGTATGTGTGTGTGTGCATCGTTGGAGACGAGACTAAACCCAGAAGCCTGACCGTGGGGTTTCGGGACCACAATAAACAAAATCCATCGTATTCCTGTCTGTGTTTTATATATATAAGACATACGGTCAATGGAACAGACAAACACACAAATAAACAAATCAATGTTATAGAGGAGACTATAACGTGACTATAAAACAATATCCCACCAGCCCCTAAGGGATAATAGACTTGGAATTGTGATTCTGTGGTCTGCCAGTGTCCACAATGTTTGCTTATGTCTCACACCATGGGCACAGTGATGAAGAGAAGAAAGAGAGGATGACAAAAGAGAGGAGGGAAAAAGTGGTGGGAAACTTAGGAGAGCGAGAGATGAGAGATGAGGAGGGGTAGTTGAGAGAGATGAGAGAGATGAGAGATGAGGAGGGGTAGTTGAGAGGGAAGAGTGAGATGAGAGATGAGGAGAGGGTAGGTGATAGAGATGAGAGATGAGGAGAGGGTAGATGAGGGAGATGAGAGATGATGAGAGGGTAGTTGAGAAGGAAGAGAGAGAGAGATGAGGAGAGGGTAGATGAGGGAGATGAGAGATGATGAGAGGGTAGTTGAGAAGGAAGAGAGAGAGAGAGATGAGGAGAGGGTAGATGAGGGAGATGAGAGATGATGAGAGGGTAGTTGAGAGGGAAGAGAGAGAGAGAGATGAGGAGAGGGTAGTCGAGAGGGAAGAGAGAGAGAGAGAGATGAGGAGAGGGTAGTTGAGAGGGAAGAGTGAGATGAGAGATGAGGAGAGGGGAGATGAGAGTTGAGGACAGGGTAGTTGAGAGGGAAGAGAGAGAGAGAGATGAGGAGAGGGTAGATGAGGGAGATGAGAGATGATGAGAGGGTAGTTGAGAGGGAAGAGAGAGAGAGATGAGGAGAGGGTTGTCGAGAGGGAAGAGAGAGAGAGAGATGAGGAGAGGGTAGTTGAGAGGGAAGAGTGAGATGAGAGATGAGGAGAGGGTAGGTGATAGAGATGAGAGATAAGGAGAGGGTAGTTGAGAGAGATGAGAGTTGAGGACAGGGTAGTTGAGAGGGAAAAGAGAGAGAGAGATGAGGAGAGGGTAGTTGAGAGAGATGAGAGTTGAGGACAGGGTAGTTGAGAGGGAAGAGAGAGAGATGAGGAGAGGGTAGTTGAGAGAGATGAGAGTTGAGGACAGGGTAGTTGAGAGGGAAGAGAGAGAGAGATGAGGAGAGGGTAGTTGAGAGGGAAGAGAAAGAGAAAGACAGAACAACCTAGAGAAAAAAAGAAGTGAGACTCAGAGAGAAATAGAAGGAGAGGGACAAAGCGAGAGTAGGATTCCAGAGACGAGCCTGGAATTAATAATGGCATTTTTCTTTATTTGGTGGAGGAGGAGAGGAGGAGAGGAGAAAAGTTGGAGAGGAGCGGTGCCTGAGGACAACAAACCGCATCCTTCCTTCCTGCAGCGCTGGGACAGGAAGAGGGCTGTCAGGAAAGGTCACTTGGCCACAGACACTAATTCCTGCCCCGAGGGTCGTCATGGATCAGGGGATAAGTACTTCCGGGTTGTGGGAGATGCCATCACCTGTCTCTGGTTGTCTCCAACCATCCCCCACTACGAGAGTGGATAACTTGACTTAACCCCCAACTACAGACAAGTGGGGAAAATATATATGAGGGAGACGGGGAGAGGGTGAGGGGGGAGAGAGGGAATGGTGCAGTGCCTGAGGGTGATGGGGGGAGGGGAAGGGACGATGGTGATGGAAGGGGAGAGGGTTACACAACTCTGTGAGAGAAAGAGCGAGAGAGGTAAGACTGTCAGACCCCATAGTCAGATTCAACACTGCTCCTCCTCCTTCTCCTCCACCTATGCCTCCTCTAACTTATATTGGAACATGGCTGTCAGATGGTCTGTTGTGGGCCTTGGGGTGGTATCATCTTTCTTCCCAGCAGTGGTTTGGTGTCTGCATGGGGAATTGCCACAGTGGGTTAACTTGGATAGCTCATAGATGAGCTGGGTTACTTACTGTATACACTCTTAGAAAAAAAGGTACTATCTAGAACCTAAAAGGGTATTTAGGCTGTCCCAATGGGAGAACATTTTGAAGAACCATTTCTGGTTCCAGTAGAACCTCTTTGAGTTATATGTAGAGCCCTTTACACAGAGGGTTCTACATGGAAACCAAAAGAGTTCTACCTGGAACCAAAAAGGGTTCTCCTATGTGGACAGCCGAAGAATCCTTTTTTCTAAGAGTGTAGACCGCTATTTCCTCTTGCACAAAGTGTGGGCTGGACTGGCCATGTTTAGACAGACTCAGTCAGAGATGGCAGCTCCTTAGTAGATAATGGTAGACATGTCCGCTTTAGTGTAGAAGGGAGGTCGATTATCTGAAAAACAGTGGATAAGGGCCTTGAGGCATTGGAACATTCTGAGGTTGTGAAGAAGAAGAGGAGTATTGTTAAAAGTCTATGTTTGCTTTGTGGACTAATAAACGTGGTCCCAATGCCACTTGCCATAAATGACAATACATGAATAAATAAAAAGTAGCAATGCTAATTGAGGATTCACTTGTATCAATGAATTGTTGTTATCTGTGAATGGAATACCCGGTGGTGCACCTGAGAACAGGTGAAAGGGTGAAAGAGGAGGATCACAGAGAGAGAACGAGAGAGAGAGTGAGAGAGAGAGAGACAGAAAGAGAGAGAGAGAGAGAGAGGGGAAGAGAGAGAGAGACAGAGAGAGACTGTCAAGTGAAGTGCAGTGTGCGTTTGAGTGTGTGCCAAGTGGAGAGCGCTGGCAATTTCCTCGAGACGCGGAGCCCCACCGCATCTCCCCGGGGAATCCCAAATAAACTTCAGATGTTGCTGCAGAGAATCTGCCCTCTTTGAGACTACTAGAAAGGGGGATACTAGAAAGGGGGAGAGAGGGAGTGATAAGAGAGGAGAAAAGGGGGATAAAGAAAGAGAGTCAAGACTACTGAGACACATGGGAGGAAAAGAGAGAGAAGGGGAGAGGGGAAGAGGGCGAGGAGGAGAGAGGGGGAGGAGGGGAGAGGGGGAGGAGGGGAGGAGGAGAGAGGGGAAGAGGGGAGGAGGGGAGAGGGGAGGAGGGGAGAGAGGAAGAGGGGAGGAGGGGAGAGGGGGAGGGGGAGGAGGGGAGAGAGGGGAAGAGGGGGAGGAGGGGAGAGGGGAAGAGGGGGAGGAGGGGAGAGAGGGGAAGAGGGGGATTTAAAGAGGAAGGTGGTGATCTGTACTCCTCAAGACTACACACACACAAGAAGGGTGAAGAGGGAGGGAGAGGGTGGAAGGGGAGAGATGGGGAGGTACAGAGGAAAGGGAGGATTTCTGCAGTCTCGTGTTTAACTCCTTAGCTGTCACTTGCGTCAACCAGAGGAGGTTTAACCCCCAGATGTTTAACATGTACAAGAGAGAAGAAGAAAACAATGTGATGAATTGTTTCGTGATGTACCCAAGGTCACAAGTTCAGATCCATAAAACACACAAATTGCCCCGGGGAGAGTAATTCTCTAACTTCATCTGTAAGTGTAGTGAACCACTAGGCCTAGACATCAGGGATCTATCTGAATCACAGTGGAGGACAGGCAGTCCCATTTCCTGTTCATGATGGCCTGAGACATATAGAGAGATAGGGACGTACAGAAGGGCTGAGACACACACATATAGAGGCACAAACATGCAAGCACACCCAAACACCCACACACCCACACATCGACACATCCAAATATCCACACACCCACACACCAAAACACCCACCCAAACACCCACACACCCATACACAAACACAAACACACCCAAACACAAACACACCCAAACACACACACACCAACACACACAAACACCCACACATCCAAACAGCCAACATTGACTGATATATTGACTGTTCACATTACCACCCAGAAAGCATCCACACACTCCTTACTTCAGCCTCAGCCCCTCAGCCATAGGAGCGTCTCCCCACGGACCTCAATACCAACTTAAAAACCGCAACAGAACATTAACTCCGGCGCGCGTCCACTTTTATTTTCATTTGGTAAGCAAGGTCTTAAGCTTCAAGAAAAATACTCAGTGATATGTGTGTGTCTGTGATATTTGTGTGTGTGTGATATGTGTGTGTGTGATATGTGTGTGTGTGTGTGTCTGTGATATGTGTGTGTGTGATATGTGTGTGTGATATGTGTGCGTGTGATATGTGTGTGTGATATGTGTGTGTTTGTGTGTGTGTGTGTCTGTGATATGTGTGTGTGTGATATGTGTGTGTGTGATATGTGTGTGTTTGTGTGTGTGTGTCTGTGATATGTGTGTGTGTGATATGTGTGTGTGATATGTGTGTGTGTGTGATATGTGTGTGTGTGATATGCATGTGTGTGATATGTGTGTGTGTGATATGCGTGTGTGTGAAATGTGTGTGATGTGTGTGTGTGTGTCTGTGATATGGGTGTGTGATATGTGTGTGTGATATGTGTGTGTGTGATATGTGTGTGTGTGATATGCGTGTGTGTGATATGTGTGTGTGTGTGCTCTACCATAACCAGACTCCTTCACTCTTACAAGCGGAAGTATCAGTTTACTATGGGGTCTACCCCTCTCCTTCTAACTCTGGATAGTCAAACCAGTTAACACAGTGAAGGAGGGGAAATAAGAAAAAAGAACACTGCAACGTGTTTCCATTCCACCCTGGTAACACTGGGACTCTAATATTGGGGATCCAATTTTATTAAACCAGCTGCCATGCAGTTTCCACAACACAAGCAGGTAGACACACACCAAACCATTTAGTTAGTCACACACACACACACACACACACACACACACACACACACACACACACACACACACACACACACACACACACACACACACACACACACACACACACACACACACACACACACACACACACACACACAGCAGACAAAGCAATCTTTGTATGGGCTGAAACACTCTGGGAGTCTTTATGGAGTTGCATGGGCTGAGACATACTTACCTTTAACATTATTGCAGTCAACAAATGGCAGTGCTAGGCTCTGATAGCTGTGCTGCAGCTACCTGGAAGGCTGTGTGTTAGTATGTGTGTGATTAACTAAACGGTTTGGCTTCGGTGCAGAAATGTTCTGACAATGGTTTTTACACTGTTACAACCACACCACAGGGATTTAATTCTGAAGGGACCAGTCCATTTAATAAAGTTTAAAACATGAAACAGGTGTGTGTGTGTGTGTGTGTGTGTGTGTGTGTGTGTGTGTGTGTGTGTGTGTGTGTGTGTGTGTGTGTGTGTGAGAGAGAGAGAGAGAGATAGAGAGAGAGGAAATTAGTGAGTGTATAAATATGTAAACTAAAGTGTGCTTGTGTTTGTGTGTGTGCAGGGTTGAGTAGTTTACTTTGTAAATGTAATCCGCTACACTTACTAGTTACCTGTCCAAAATGGTAATCAGTAATGTAACCTTTGGATTACACGAACTCAGTAACGTAATCTGATTACTTTCCGTTACTTATAGATTACTTTCCCATTAGTAGACGGTATCCGTATCGCCCGCTGGCTACACCACTGCTGTCATCCTTACCTCAAAGCATGTATTCAAGTTGGATCATCTTTGGATGCCAACAGCAGTCGCACCATTGGAAGAAATAGCTTAGACTGTAGCATACAAATGCCTATTTGTTGTGGTTTCTGGCATGTGGTCAGACAAACTTACATTTGTGCCTTTTTTCAATGCTGATTTTAATGTCATTGAAACAGAATTGTGTCCCCAAAGAAATTTGCGAACATTCCTTCTGACATTTTAAAGTAATACTAGAAGTAATCATCTAGTTTTTCAAAAGTATCGCTAATTGGATCAGTTACAGTTTTTTGTAATCTGTTACATGTAAAGGGTTAAATGCAATCCGGTACTCTCCAACCCTGGGCGCAACAAAGTTACATTTGAGCGTTTTCAATGCTGATTTGAATGTCATTGAGAAAACAGAACAGTGTCATAAATACATTTTTCGAAAACATCCTTTCTGAACTTAAAAGTAATCCTAAAAGTAATTTAGTTTTAGTTTTTAGTTTGAAGTTTTTCAAAAGTATCTCTAATGAGATTACAATATTTTTTGCAGGTAATGTAATGTAACGGTAATGTACAGTTACAGTTTTTGTAATCAGTTACATGTGGAAGTGCATGTGTTTGACATAAAGTAAAAAAGGAGAGTGAGAGAAAGCCCCCATACTCCAATGCAGTAATAATGTGTTGTCAATCACGCTGAAAGATGCAGTGATAATGTGCTATCAATAACACTGAAAGATGCAGTAATAAGGTGATATCAGTCACGCTGAAAGATGCAGTGATAATGTGTTATTGATCACACTGAAAGATGCAGTAATAAGGTGATATCAGTCACGCTGAAAGATGCAGTGATAATGTGTTATTGATCACACTGAAAGATGCAGTAATAAGGTGTCATCAGTCACGCAGAAAGATGCTGAAATAATAATGTGTTGTCAATCACCCTAAAATATGCAGTAATAAGAGATGCAGTAATAATGTGTTATCGATCATGCAGAAAGATGCAGTAATAAGGTGTTATTGATCACACTGAAAGATGCAGTAATACGGTGTTATCGATCACACTGAAAGATGCAGTAAAAAGGTTTTATCGGTCACGCTGAAAGATGCAGTAATAAGGTGTTATCAATCACACTGAAAGATGCAGTAATAAGGTGTTATCGATCACACTGAAAGATGCAGTGATGAGATCTAATCAGTCACGCTGAAAGATGCCGTAATAAGGTGTTATCAGTCACGCAGAAAGATGCCGTAATAAGGTGTTATCGATCATGCAGAAAGATGCAGTACTAAGGTGTTATCGATCACACTGAAAGATGCAGTAATAAGGTGTTATCGATCATGCAGAAAGATGCAGAAATAAGGTCTTATCAGTCACGCTGAAAGATGCAGTAATAAGGTGTTATCAGTCACATAGAAAGATGAATAAATAAGGTGTTATCAGTCACGCTGAAAGATACAGTAATAAGGTGTTATCGATCACAAGGAAAGATGCAGTAATGAGGTGTTATCAATCACACTGAAAGATGCAGTAATAAGGTGCTATCAATCACACAGAAAGATGCAGAAATAAGGTCTAATCAGTCACGCTGAAAGATGCAGTAATAAGGTCTAATCAGTCACGCTGAAAGATAAAGTAATAAGGTGTTGTCAATCACACTGAAAGATGCAGTAATAAGGTGTTATCAATCACACTGAAAGATGCAGTAATAAGGTCTAATCAGTCACGCTGAAAGATGCAGTACTAAGGTGTTATCAATCACACTGAAAGATGCAGTAAAAAGGTGATATCAATCACACAGAAAGATGCAGTAATAAGGTGTTATCAATTACACTGAAAGATGCAGTAATAAGGTGTTATCAGTCACGCAGAAAGATGCCGAAATAAGGTCTTATCAGTCACGCTGAAAGATGCAGTAATAAGGTGTTATCAGTCTCAGAGAAAGATGAATAAATAAGGTGTTATCAGTCACGCTGAAAGATGCAGTAATAAGGTGTTATCGATCAGAAGGAAAGATGCAGTAATAAGGTGTTATCAATCACACTGAAAGGTGCAGTAATAAGGTGTTATCAATCACGCTGAAAGATGCAGTAATAAGGTGCTATCAATCACACAGAAAGACGCAGTAATAAGGTGTTATTGATCACACTGAAAGATGCAGTAATACGGTGTTATCGATCACACTGAAAGATGCAGTAATAAGGTGTTATCAATCACACTGAAAGATGCAGTGATGAGATCTAATCAGTCACGCTGAAAGATGCCGTAATAAGGTGTTATCAGTCACGCAGAAAGATGCCGTAATAAGGTGTTATCGATCATGCAGATAGATGCAGTACTAAGATGTTATCGATCACACTGAAAGATGTAGTAATAAGGTGTTATCAGTCACGCTGAAAGATGCAGAAATAATGTGTTATCAATCATGCAGAAAGATGCAGAAATAAGGTGTTATCAATCATGCAGAAAGATGCAGTAATAAGGTGTTATCAATCACGCCGAAAGATGCAGTAATAAGGTGTTATCAATCACACTGAACGTTGCAGTAATAAGGTATAATCAGTCACGCTGAAAGATGCAGTAATAAGGGGTTATCAATCACACAGAAAGATGCAGTAATAAGTTCCAATCAGTCACGCTGAAAGATGAATAAATAAGGTGTTATCAGTCACGCTGAAAGATGCAGTAATAAGGTGTTATCGATCATAAGGAAAGATGCAGTAATAAGGTGTTATCAATCACACTGAAAGACGCAGTAATGAGGTGTTATCAATCACACTGAAATATGCAGTAATAAGCTCTAATCAGTCACGCTGAAAGATGCAGTAAAAAGGTGTTATCAATCACACAGAAAGATGCAGTAATAATGGGTTATCGATCATGCAGAAAGATGCAGTAATAAGGTGTTATTGATCACACTGAAAGATGCAGTAATAAGGTGTTATTGATCACACTGAAAGATGCAGTAATACGGTGTTATCGATCACACTGAAAGATGCAGTAACAAGGTGTTATCAATCACACTGAAAGATGCAGTGATGAGATCTAATCAGTCACGCTGAAAGATGCCGTAATAAGGTGTTATCAGTCACGCAGAAAGATGCCGTAATAAGGTGTTATCGATCATGTAGAAAGATGCAGTACTAAGCTGTTATCGATCACACTGAAAGATGCAGTAATAAGGTGTTATCGATCACACTGAAAGATGCAGTAATAAGGTGTTGTCAATCACACTGAAAGATGCAGTAATGAGGTGTTATCAATCACACTGAAATATGCAGTAATAAGGTCTAATCAGTCACGCTGAAAGATGCAGTAAAAAGTTGTTATCAATCACACAGAAAGATGCAGTAATATTGTGTTATTGATCACACTGAAATATGCAGTGATGAGATCTAATCAGTCACACTGAAAGATGCAGTAATAAGGTGTTATCGATCACACTGAAAGATGCAGTGATGAGATCTAATCAGTCACGCTGAAAGATGCCCGTAATAAGGTGTTATCAGTCACGCAGAAAGATGCCGTAATAAGGTTTTATCGATCATGCAGATAGATGCAGTACTAAGCTGTTATCGATCACACTGAAAGATGCAGTAATAAGGTGTTATCAGTCACGCTGAAAGATGCAGTAATAAGGTGTCATCAGTCAGGCAGAAAGATGCAGAAATAATGTGTTATCGATCATGCAGAAATATGCAGTAATAAAGTGTTATTGATCACACTGAAAGATGCAGTATTACGGTGTTATCGATCACACTGAAAGATGCAGTTATAAGGTTTTATCGGTCACGCTGAAAGATGCAGTAATAAGGTGTTATCAATCACACTGAAAGATGCAGTAATAAGGTGTTATCAATCACACTGAAAGATGCAGTAATAAGTTCCAATCAGTCACGCTGAAAGATGAATAAATAAGGTGTTATCAGTCACGCTGAAAGATGCAGTAATAAGGTGTTATCGATCATAAGGAAAGATGCAGTAATAAGGTGTTATCGATCATGCAGATAGATGCAGTAATAAGCTGTTATCGATCACACTGAAAGATGCAGTAATAAGGTGTTATCAGTCACGCTGAAAGATGCAGTAATACGGTGTCATCAGTCACGCAGAAAGATGCAGAAATAATGTGTTATCAATCATGCAGAAAGATGCAGAAATAAGGTGTTATCAATCATGCAGAAAGATGCAGTAATAAGGTGTTATCAATCACGCTGAAAGATGCAGTAATAAGGTGTTATCAATCACACTGAAAGTTGCAGTAATAAGGTCTAATCAGTCACGCTGAAAGATGCAGTAATAAGGTGTTATCAATCACACTGAAAGATGCAGTAATAAGTTCCAATCAGTCACGCTGAAAGATGAATAAATAAGGTGTTATCAGTCACGCTGAAAGATGCAGTAATAAGGTGTTATCAATCATAAGGAAAGATGCAGTAATAAGGTGTTATCAATCACACTGAAAGGTGCAGTAATAACGTGTTATCAATCACGCTGAAAGATGCAGTAATAAGGTGCTATCAATAACACAGAAAGATGCAGAAATAAGGTCTAATCAGTCATGCTGAAAGATGCAGCAATAAGGTCTAATCAGTCACGCTGAAAGATAAAGTAATAAGGTGTTATCAATTACACTGAAAGATGCAGTAAAGGTGTTATCAATCACACTGAAAGATGCAGTAATAATGTGTTGTCAATCACACAAAAAAATGCAGTAATAAGGTGTTATCAGCCACTCAGAAAGATGCAGTAATAAGGTGTTATCAGTCACGCAGAAAGATGCAGTAATAAGGTGCTATCGATCACACTGAATGATGCAGTAATAAGGTGTTATAAGTCATAAAGAAAGATGCAGAAATAAGGTCTAATCAGTCATGCTGAAAGATGCAGCAATAAGGTCTAATCAGTCACTCTGAAAGATAAAGTAATAAGGTGTTATCAATTACACTGAAAGATGCAGTAAAAAGGTGGTGTCAATCACACTGAAAGATGCAGTAATAAGGTGTTATCAATCACACTGAAAGATGCAGTAATAAGGTCTAATCAGTCACGCTGAAAGATGCAGTAAAAAGGTGTTATCAGTCACACTGAAAGACGCAGTAATAAGTTGTTATCGATCACACTGAAAGATGCAGTAATAAGGTGTTATCAATCACACTGAAAGATGCAGTAATAAAGTCTAATCAGTCACGCTGAAAGATGCAGTAAAAAAGTTTTATCAATCACACAGAAAGATGCAGTAATAATGTGTTATCGATCATGCAGAAAGATGCAGTAATAAGGTGTTATTGATCACACTGAAAGATGCAGTATTACGGTGTTATCGATCACACTGAAAGATGCAGTTATAAAGTTTTATCGGTCACGCTGAAAGATGCAGTAATAAGGTGTTATCAATCACACTGAAAGATGCAGTAATAAGGTGTTATCGATCTCACTTAAAGATGCAGTAATACGGTGTTATCGATCACACTGAAAGATGCAGTGATGAGATCTAATCAGTCACGCTGAAAGATGCCGTAATAAGGTGTTATCAGTCACGCAGAAAGATGACGTAATAAGGTGTTATCGATCATGCAGAAAGATGCAGTACTAAGGTGTTATCGATCACACAGAAAGATGCAGTAATAAGGTGTTATCAGTCACGCTGAAAGATGCAGTAATAAGGTGTCATCAGTCACGCAGAAAGATGCAGAAATAATGTGTTATCGATCATGCAGAAATATGCAGTAATAAAGTGTTATTGATCACACTGAAAGATGCAGTATTACGGTGTTATCGATCACACTGAAAGATGCAGTTATAAGGTTTTATCGGTCACGCTGAAAGATGCAGTAATAAGGTGTTATCAATCACACTGAAAGATGCAGTAATAAGGTGTTATCAATCACACTGAAAGATGCAGTAATAAGTTCCAATCAGTCACGCTGAAAGATGAATAAATAAGGTGTTATCAGTCACGCTGAAAGATGCAGTAATAAGGTGTTATCGATCATAAGGAAAGATGCAGTAATAAGGTGTTATCGATCATGCAGATAGATGCAGTAATAAGCTGTTATCGATCACACTGAAAGATGCAGTAATAAGGTGTTATCAGTCACGCTGAAAGATGCAGTAATAAGGTGTCATCAGTCACGCAGAAAGATGCAGAAATAATGTGTTATCAATCATGCAGAAAGATGCAGAAATAAGGTGTTATCAATCATGCAGAAAGATGCAGTAATAAGGTGTTATCAATCACGCTGAAAGATGCAGTAATAAGGTGTTATCAATCACACTGAAAGTTGCAGTAATAAGGTCTAATCAGTCACGCTGAAAGATGCAGTAATAAGGTGTTATCAATCACACTGAAAGATGCAGTAATAAGTTCCAATCAGTCACGCTGAAAGATGAATAAATAAGGTGTTATCAGTCACGCTGAAAGATGCAGTAATAAGGTGTTATCAATCATAAGGAAAGATGCAGTAATAAGGTGTTATCAATCACACTGAAAGGTGCAGTAATAACGTGTTATCAATCACGCTGAAAGATGCAGTAATAAGGTGCTATCAATAACACAGAAAGATGCAGAAATAAGGTCTAATCAGTCATGCTGAAAGATGCAGCAATAAGGTCTAATCAGTCACGCTGAAAGATAAAGTAATAAGGTGTTATCAATTACACTGAAAGATGCAGTAAAAAGGTGTTATCAATCACACTGAAAGATGCAGTAATAATGTGTTGTCAATCACACAAAAAAATGCAGTAATAAGGTGTTATCAGCCACTCAGAAAGATGCAGTAATAAGGTGTTATCAGTCACGCAGAAAGATGCAGTAATAAGGTGCTATCGATCACACTGAATGATGCAGTAATAAGGTGTTATAAGTCATAAAGAAAGATGCAGAAATAAGGTCTAATCAGTCATGCTGAAAGATGCAGCAATAAGGTCTAATCAGTCACTCTGAAAGATAAAGTAATAAGGTGTTATCAATTACACTGAAAGATGCAGTAAAAAGGTGGTGTCAATCACACTGAAAGATGCAGTAATAAGGTGTTATCAATCACACTGAAAGATGCAGTAATAAGGTCTAATCAGTCACGCTGAAAGATGCAGTAAAAGGTGTTATCAGTCACACTGAAAGACGCAGTAATAAGTTGTTATCGATCACACTGAAAGATGCAGTAATAAGGTGTTATCAATCACACTGAAAGATGCAGTAATAAAGTCTAATCAGTCACGCTGAAAGATGCAGTAAAAGTTTTATCAATCACACAGAAAGATGCAGTAATAATGTGTTATCGATCATGCAGAAAGATGCAGTAATAAGGTGTTATTGATCACACTGAAAGATGCAGTATTACGGTGTTATCGATCACACTGAAAGATGCAGTTATAAAGTTTTATCGGTCACGCTGAAAGATGCAGTAATAAGGTGTTATCAATCACACTGAAAGATGCAGTAATAAGGTGTTATCGATCTCACTGAAAGATGCAGTAATACGGTGTTATCGATCACACTGAAAGATGCAGTGATGAGATCTAATCAGTCACGCTGAAAGATGCCGTAATAAGGTGTTATCAGTCACGCAGAAAGATGGCGTAATAAGGTGTTATCGATCATGCAGAAAGATGCAGTACTAAGGTGTTATCGATCACACAGAAAGATGCAGTAATAAGGTGTTATCAGTCACGCTGAAAGATGCAGTAATAAGGTGTCATCAGTCACGCAGAAAGATGCAGAAATAATGTGTTATCAATCATGCAGAAAGATGCAGAAATAAGGTGTTATCAATCATGCTGATAGATGCAGTAATAAGGTGTTATCAATCACGCTGAAAGATGCAGTAATGCGGTGTTATCGATCACACTGAAAGATGCAGTGATGAGATCTAATCAGTCACGCTGAAAGATGCAGTAATAAGGTCTAATCAGTCACGCTGAAAGATGCAGTAATAAGCTGCTATCGTTCACACTGAATGATGCAGTAATAAGGTGTTATCGATCATAAGGAAAGATGCAGTAATAAGGTGTTATCAATCACGCTGAAAGATGCAGTAATAAGGTGCTATCAATCACACAGAAAGATGCAGAAATAAGGTCTAATCATTCATGCTGAAAGATGCAGCAATAAGGTCTAATCAGTCACGCTGAAAGATTCCGTAATAAGGTGTTATCAGTCACGCAGAAAGATGCGGTAATAAGGTGTTATCGATCATGCAGAAAGATGCAGTACTAAGGTGTTATCGATCACACTGAAAGATGCAGTAATAAGGTGGTGTCAATCACACTGAAAGATGCAGTAATAAGGTGTTATCAATCACACTGAAAGATGCAGTAATAAGGTCTAATCAGTCACGCTGAAAGATGCAGTAAAAAGGTGTTATCAATCACACTGAAAGACGCAGTAATAAGTTGTTATCGATCACACTGAAAGATGCAGTAATTAGGTGTTGTCAATCACACTGAAAGATGCAGTAATAAGGTGTTATCAATCACACAGAAAGATGCAGTAATAAAGTCTAATCAGTCACGCTGAAAGATGCAGTAAAAAGGTGTTATCAATCACACAGAAAGATGCAGTAATAATGTGTTATCGATCATGCAGAAAGATGCAGTAATAAGGTGTTATTGATCACACTGAAAGATGCAGTATTACGGTGTTATCGATCACACTGAAAGATGCAGTTATAAAGTTTTATCGGTCACGCTGAAAGATGCAGTAATAAGGTGTTATCAATCACACTGAAAGATGCAGTAATAAGGTGTTATCGATCACACTGAAAGATGCAGTAATACGGTGTTATCAATCACACTGAAAGATGCAGTGATGAGATCTAATCAGTCACGCTGAAAGATGCCGTAATAATGTGTTATCAGTCACGCAGAAAGATGCCGTAATAAGGTGTTATCGATCATGCAGAAAGATGCAGTACTAAGGTGTTATCAGTCACGCTGAAAGATGCAGTAATAAGGTGTCATCAGTCACGCAGAAAGATGCAGAAATAATGTGTTATCAATCATGCAGAAAGATGCAGAAATAAGGTGTTATCAATCATTCAGATAGATGCAGTAATAAGGTGTTATCAATCACGCTGAAAGATGCAGTAATAAGGTGTTATCAGTCACACTGAAAGATGCAGTAATAAGGTCTAATCAGTCACACTGAAAGATGAATAAATAAGGTGTTATCAGTCACGCTGAAAGATGCAGTAATAAGGTGTTATCGATCATAAGGAAAGATGCAGTAATAAGGTGTTATCAATCACACTGAAAGGTGCAGTAATAAGGTGTTATCAATCACGCTGAAAGATGCAGTAATAAGGTGCTATTAATCACACAGAAAGATGCAGAAATAAGGTCTAATCAGTCATGCTGAAAGATGCAGCAATAAGGTCTAATCAGTCACGCTGAAAGATGCCGTAATAAGGTGTTATCAGTCACGCAGAAAGATGCGTAATAAGGTGTTATCGATCATGCAGAAAGATGCAGTACTAAGGTGTTATCGATCACACTGAAAGATGCAGTAATAAGGTGGTGTCAATCACACTGAAAGATGCAGTAATAAGGTGTTATCAATCACACTGAAAGATGCAGTAATAAGGTCTAATCAGTCACGCTGAAAGATGCAGTAAAAGGTGTAATCAATCACACTGAAAGGCGCAGTAATAAGTTGTTATCGATCACACTGAAAGATGCAGTAATTAGGTGTTGTCAATCACACTGAAAGATGCAGTAATAAGGTATTATCAATCACACTGAAAGATGCAGTAATAAAGTCTAATCAGTCACGCTGAAAGATGCAGTAAAAAGGTGTTATCAATCACACAGAAAGATGCAGTAATAATGTGTTATCGATCATGCAGAAAGATGCAGTAATAAGGTGTTATTGATCACACTGAAAGATGCAGTATTACGGTGTTATCGATCACACTGAAAGATGCAGTTATAAAGTTTTATCGGTCACGCTGAAAGATGCAGTAATAAGGTGTTATCAATCACACTGAAAGATGCAGTAATAAGGTGTTATCGATCACACTGAAAGATGCAGTAATACCGTGTTATCAATCACACTGAAAGATGCAGTGATGAGATCTAATCAGTCACGCTGAAAGATGCCGTAATAAGGTGTTATCAGTCACGCAGAAAGATGCCGTAATAAGGTGTTATCGATCATGCAGAAAGATGCAGTACTAAGGTGTTGTCAATCACTCTAAAAGATGCAGTAATAAGGTGTTATCAGTCACGCAGAAAGATGCGGTAATAAGGTGTTATCGATCACACTGAAAGATGCAGTAATAAGGTGTTATCAGTCACGCAGAAAGATGCAGTAATAAGGTGTTATCCATAACACTGAAAGACGCAGTAATAAGTTGTTTTCGATCACACTGAAAGATGCAGTAATAAGGTATTGTCAATCACACTGAAAGATGCAGTAATAAGGTGTTATCAATCACACTGAAAGATGCAGTAATAAAGTCTAATCAGTCACGCTGAAAGATGCAGTAAAAAGGTGTTATCAATCACACAGAAAGATGCAGTAATAATGTGTTAGCGATCATGCAGAAAGATGCAGTAATAAGGTGTTATTGATCACCCTGAAAGATGCAGTATTACGGTGTTATCGATCACACTGAAAGATGCAGTTATAAAGTTTTATCGGTCACGCTGAAAGATGCAGTAATAAGGTGTTATCGATCACACTGAAAGATGCAGTAATACGGTGTTATCAATCACCCTGAAAGATGCAGTGATGAGATCTAATCAGTCACGCTGAAAGATGCCGTAATAAGGTGTTATCGATCATGCAGAAAGATGCAGTACTAAGGTGTTATCGATCACACTGAAAGATGCAGTTATAAAGTTTTATCGGTCACGTTGAAAGATGCAGTAATAAGGTGTTATCAATCACACTGAAAGATGCAGTAATAAGGTGTTATCGATCACACTGAAAGATGCAGTAATACGGTGTTATCAATCACACTGAAAGATGCAGTGATGAGATCTAATCAGTCACGCTGAAAGATGCCGTAATAAGGTGTTATCAGTCACGCAGAAAGATGCCGTAATAAGGTGTTATCGATCATGCAGAAAGATGCAGTACTAAGGTGTTATCGATCACACTGAAAGATGCAGTATTAAGGTGTTATCAGTCACGCTGAAAGATGCAGTAATAAGGTGTCATCAGTCACGCAGAAAGATGCAGAAAAAATGTGTTATCAATCATGCAGAAAGATGCAGAAATAAGGTGTTATCAATCATGCAGATAGATGCAGTAATAAGGTGTTATCAATCACGCTGAAAGATGCAGTAATACGGTGTTATCGATCACACTGAAAGATGCAGTGACGAGATCTAATCAGTCACGCTGAAAGATGCAGTAATAAGGTCTAATCAGTCACGCTGAAAAATGCAGTAATGAGCTGCTATCGTTCACACTGAATGGTGCAGTAATAAGGTGTTATCGATCACACTGAAAGATGCAGTAATAAGGTGTTATCAGTCACGCCCGTAAGATGCAGTAATAAGGTGTTATCAATCACACTGAAAGATGCAGTAATAAGGTGTTATCGATCACACTGAAAGATGCAGTAATAAGGTGTTATCAATCACACTGAAAGATGCAGTAATAAGGTCTAATCAGTCACGCTGAAAGATGCGGTAAAAAGGTGTTATCAATCACACTGAAAGACGCAGTAATAAGTTATTATCGATCACACTGAAAGATGCAGTAATAAGGTATTGTCATTCACACTGAAAGATGCAGTAATAAGGTGTCATCAGTCACGCAGAAAGATGCAGAAATAATGTGTTATCAATCATGCAGAAAGATGCAGAAATAAGGTGTTATCAATCATGCAGATAGATGCAGTAATAAGGTGTTATCAATCACGCTGAAAGATGCAGTAATACGGTGTTATCGATTCCACTGAAAGATGCAGTGATGAGATCTAATCAGTCACGCTGAAAGATGCAGTAATAAGGTCTAATCAGTCACGCTGAAAAATGCAGTAATAAGCTGCTATCGTTCACACTGAATGATGCAGTAATAAGGTGTTATCAATCACACTGAAAGATGCAGTAATAAGGTGTTATCAGTCACGCCGTAAGATGCAGTAATAAGGTGTTATCAATCACACTGAAAGATGCAGTAATAAGGTGTTATCGATCACACTGAAAGATGCAGTAATAAGGTGTTATCAATCACACTGAAAGATGCAGTAATAAGGTCTAATCAGTCACGCTGAAAGATGCAGTAAAAAGGTGTTATCAATCACACTGAAAGACGCAGTACTAAGTTGTTATCGATCACACTGAAAGATGCAGTAATAAGGTATTGTCAATCACACTGAAAGATGCAGTAATAAGGTGTTATCAATCACACTGAAAGATGCAGTAATAAGGTCTAATCAGTCACGCTGAAAGATGCAGAAAAAAGGTGTTATCAATCACACAGAAAGATGCAGTAATAATGTGTTGTCAATCACCCTAAAAGATGCAGTAATAAGAGATGCAGTAATAATGTGTTATCGATCATGCAGAAAGATGCAGTAATAAGGTGTTATTGATCACACTGAAAGATGCAGTAATACGGTGTAATCGATCACACTGAAAGATGCAGTGATGAGATCTAATCAGTCACGCTGAAAGATGCCGTAATAAGGTGTTATCGATCATGCAGAAAGATGCAGTACTAAGGTGTTATCGATCACACTGAAAGATGCAGTATTAAGGTGTTATCAGTCACGCTGAAAGATGCAGTAATAAGGTGTCATCAGTCACGCAGAAAGATGCAGAAAAAATGTGTTATCAATCATGCAGAAAGATGCAGAAATAAGGTGTTATCAATCATGCAGATAGATGCAGTAATAAGGTGTTATCAATCACGCTGAAAGATGCAGTAATACAGTGTTATCGATCACACTGAAAGATGCAGTGACGAGATCTAATCAGTCACGCTGAAAGATGCAGTAATAAGGTCTAATCAGTCACGCTGAAAAATGCAGTAATGAGCTTCTATCGTTCACACTGAATGGTGCAGTAATAAGGTGTTATCGATCACACTGAAAGATGCAGTAATAAGGTGTTATCAGTCACGAGAAGATGCAGTAATAAGGTGTTATCAATCACACTGAAAGATGCAGTAATAAGGTGTTATCGATCACACTGAAAGATGCAGTAATAAGGTGTTATCAATCACACTGAAAGATGCAGTAATAAGGTCTAATCAGTCACGCTGAAAGATGCGGTAAAAAGGTGTTATCAATCACACTGAAAGACGCAGTAATAAGTTGTTATCGATCACACTGAAAGATGCAGTAATAAGGTATTGTCAATCACACTGAAAGATGCAGTAATAAGGTGTCATCAGTCACGCAGAAAGATGCAGAAATAATGTGTTATCAATCATGCAGAAAGATGCAGAAATAAGGTGTTATCAATCATGCAGATAGATGCAGTAATAAGGTGTTATCAATCACGCTGAAAGATGCAGTAATACGGTGTTATCGATTCCACTGAAAGATGCAGTGATGAGATCTAATCAGTCACGCTGAAAGATGCAGTAATAAGGTCTAATCAGTCATGCTGAAAAATGCAGTAATAAGCTGCTATCGTTCACACTGAATGATGCAGTAATAAGGTGTTATCAATCACACTGAAAGATGCAGTAATAAGGTGTTATCAGTCATGAAGATGCAGTAATAAGGTGTTATCAATCACACTGAAAGATGCAGTAATAAGGTGTTATCGATCACACTGAAAGATGCAGTAATAAGGTGTTATCAATCACACTGAAAGATGCAGTAATAAGGTCTAATCAGTCACGCTGAAAGATGCAGTAAAAGGTGTTATCAATCACACTGAAAGACGCAGTACTAAGTTGTTATCGATCACACTGAAAGATGCAGTAATAAGGTATTGTCAATCACACTGAAAGATGCAGTAATAAGGTGTTATCAATCACACTGAAAGATGCAGTAATAAGGTCTAATCAGTCACGCTGAAAGATGCAGAAAAAAGGTGTTATCAATCACACAGAAAGATGCAGTAATAATGTGTTGTCAATCACCCTAAAAGATGCAGTAATAAGAGATGCAGTAATAATGTGTTATCGATCATGCAGAAAGATGCAGTAATAAGGTGTTATTGATCACACTGAAAGATGCAGTAATACGGTGTAATCGATCACACTGAAAGATGCAGTGATGAGATCTAATCAGTCACGCTGAAAGATGCCGTAATAAGGTGTTATCAGTCATGCAGAAAGATGCAGTAATAAGGTGTTATCGATCATGCAGAAAGATGCAGTACTAAGGTGTTATCGATCACACTGAAAGATGCAGTAATAAGGTGTTATCAGTCACGCTGAAAGATGCAGTAATAAGGTCTATTCGGTCACGCTGAAAAATGCAGTAATAAGCTGCTATCGTTCACACTGAATGATGCAGTAATAAGGTGTTATCGATCACACTGAAAGATGCAGTAATAAGGTCAATCAGTCACGCTGAAAGATGCAGTAATAAGGTCTAATCAATCACTGAAAGATGCGGTAATAAGTTGTTATCGATCACACTGAAAGATGCAGTAATAAGGTCTAATCAATCACGCTGAAAGATGCAGTAATAAGGTGTTATCAATCACACTGAAAGATGCAGTAATAAAGTCTAATCAGTCACGCTGAAAGATGCAGTAATAAGGTGTTATCAATCACACAGAAAGATGCAGTAATAATGTGTTATCGATCATGCAGAAAGATGCAGTAATAAGGTGTTATTGATCACACTGAAAGATGCAGTATTACGGTGTTATCGATCACACTGAAAGATGCAGTTATAAGGTTTTATCGGTCACGCTGAAAGATGCAGTAATAAGGTGTTATCGATCACACTGAAAGATGCAGTAATACGGTGTTATCGATCACACTGAAAGATGCAGTAAAGAGATCTAATCAGTCACGCTGAAAGATGCAGTAATAAGGTGTTATCAGTCACGCTGAAAGATGCAGTAATAAGGTGTTATCAATCACACTGAAAGATGCAGTAATAACGTGTTATCGGTCACACTGAAAGATGCAGTAATAAGGTGTTATCAATCACACTGAAAGATGCAGTAATAAGGTGTTATCGATCACACTGAAAGATGCAGTAATAAGGTGTTATCAATCACACTGAAAGATGCAGTAATGAGGTCTAATCAGTCACGCTGAAAGATGCAGTAATAAGGTGTTATCAATCACACTGAAAGATGCAGTAATAAGGTGTTATCAATCACACTGAAAGATGCAGTAATAAGGTGTTGTCAATCACACTGAAAGATGCAGTAATAAGGTGTTATCAATCACACTGAAAGATGCAGTAATAAGGTCTAATCAGTCACGCTGAAAGATGCAGTAATAATGTGTTGTAATCACCCTAAAGATGCAGTAAAGATGCAGTAATAAGGTGTTATCGATCATGCAGAAAGATGCAGTAATAAGGTGTTATCAATCATGCAGATAGATGCAGTAATAAGGTGTTATCAATCACGCTGAAAGATGCAGTAATACGGTGTTATCGATTCCACTGAAAGATGCAGTGATGAGATCTAATCAGTCACGCTGAAAGATGCAGTAATAAGGTCTAATCAGTCACGCTGAAAAATGCAGTAATAAGCTGCTATCGTTCACACTGAATGATGCAGTAATAAGGTGTTATCAATCACACTGAAAGATGCAGTAATAAGGTGTTATCAGTCACGCCCGTAAGATGCAGTAATAAGGTGTTATCAATCACACTGAAAGATGCAGTAATAAGGTGTTATCGATCACACTGAAAGATGCAGTAATAAGGTGTTATCGATTCCACTGAAAGATGCAGTGATGAGATCTAATCAGTCACGCTGAAAGATGCAGAAAAAAGGTGTTATCAATCACACAGAAAGATGCAGTAATAATGTGTTGTCAATCACCCTAAAAGATGCAGTAATAAGAGATGCAGTAATAATGTGTTATCGATCATGCAGAAAGATGCAGTAATAAGGTGTTATTGATCACACTGAAAGATGCAGTAATACGGTGTAATCGATCACACTGAAAGATGCAGTGATGAGATCTAATCAGTCACGCTGAAAGATGCCGTAATAAGGTGTTATCAGTCATGCAGAAAGATGCCGTAATGAGGTGTTATCGATCATGCAGAAAGATGCAGTACTAAGGTGTTATCGATCACACTGAAATATGCAGTAATAAGGTGTTATCAGTCACGCTGAAAGATGCAGTAATAAGGTCTATTCGTCACGCTGAAAAATGCAGTAATAAGCTGCTATCGTTCACACTGAATGATGCAGTAATAAGGTGTTATCGATCACACTGAAAGATGCAGTAATAAGGTGTTATCAATCACACTGAAAGATGCAGTAATAAGGTCTAATGAGTCACGCTGATAGATGCAGTAATAAGGTGTTATCAACCAAACTGAAAGATGCAGTAATAAGTTCTAATCCGTCACGCTGAAAGATGCCGTAATAAGGTGTTATCAATCACACAGAAAGATGCAGTAATAATGTGTTATCGATCATGCAGAAAGATGCAGTAATAAGGTGTTATTGATCACACAGAAAGATGCAGTATTACGGTGTTATCGATCACACTGAAAGATGCAGTTATAAGGTTTTATCGGTCACGCTGAAAGATGCAGTAATAAGGTGTTATCAATCACACTGAAAGATGCAGTAATAAGGTGTTATCGATCACACTGAAAGATGCAGTAATACGGTGTTATCGATCACACTGAAAGATGCAGTAAAGAGATCTAATCAGTCACGCTGAAAAATGCAGTAATAAGCTGCTATCGTTCACACTGAATAATGCAGTAATAACGTGTTATCGCTCACTGAAAGATGCCGTAATAAGGTGTTATCAATCACACTGAAAGATGCAGTAATAAGGTGTTATCGATCACACTGAAAGATGCAGTAATAAGGTGTTATCAATCACACTGAAAGATGCAGTAATAAGGTCTAATCAGTCACGCTGAAAGATGCAGTAAAAAGGTGTTATCAATCACACTGAAAGACGCAGTAATAAGTTGTTATCAATCACACTGAAAGATGCAGTAATAAGGTATTGTCAATCACACTGAAAGATGCAGTAATAAGGTGTTATCAATCACACTGAAAGATGCAGTTATAAGGTCTAATCAGTCACGCTGAAAGATGCAGTAAAAGGTGTTATCAATCACACAGAAAGATGCAGTAATAATGTGTTGTCAATCACCCTAAAAGATGCAGTAATAAGAGATGCAGTAATAATGTGTTATCGATCATGCAGAAAGATGCAGTAATAAGGTGTTATTGATCACACTGAAAGATGCAGTAATACGGTGTTATCGATCACACTGAAAGATGCAGTAATACGGTGTTATCGATCACACTGAAAGATGCAGTGATGAGATCTAATCAGTCACGCTGAAAGATGCAGTAATAAGGTCTAATCAGTCATGCTGAAAAATGCAGTAATAAGCTGCTATCGTTCACACTGAATGATGCAGTAATAAGGTGTTATCAATCACACAGAAAGATGCAGAAATAAGGTCTAATCAGTCACGCTGAAAGATGCAGTAATAAGGTCTAATCAGTCACGCTGAAAGATAAAGTAATAAGGTGTTGTCAATCACACTGAAAGATGCAGTAATAAGGTGTTATCAATCACACTGAAAGATGCAGTAATAAGGTCTAATCAGTCACGCTGAAAGATGCAGTACTAAGGTGTTATCAATCACACTGAAAGATGCAGTAAAAAGGTGATATCAATCACACAGAAAGATGCAGTAATAAGGTGTTATCAATTACACTGAAAGATGCAGTAATAAGGTGTTATCAGTCACGCAGAAAGATGCCGAAATAAGGTCTTATCAGTCACGCTGAAAGATGCAGTAATAAGGTGTTATCAGTCTCAGAGAAAGATGAATAAATAAGGTGTTATCAGTCACGCTGAAAGATGCAGTAATAAGGTGTTATCGATCAGAAGGAAAGATGCAGTAATAAGGTGTTATCAATCACACTGAAAGGTGCAGTAATAAGGTGTTATCAATCACGCTGAAAGATGCAGTAATAAGGTGCTATCAATCACACAGAAAGACGCAGTAATAAGGTGTTATTGATCACACTGAAAGATGCAGTAATACGGTGTTATCGATCACACTGAAAGATGCAGTAATAAGGTGTTATCAATCACACTGAAAGATGCAGTGATGAGATCTAATCAGTCACGCTGAAAGATGCCGTAATAAGGTGTTATCAGTCACGCAGAAAGATGCCGTAATAAGGTGTTATCGATCATGCAGATAGATGCAGTACTAAGATGTTATCGATCACACTGAAAGATGTAGTAATAAGGTGTTATCAGTCACGCTGAAAGATGCAGAAATAATGTGTTATCAATCATGCAGAAAGATGCAGAAATAAGGTGTTATCAATCATGCAGAAAGATGCAGTAATAAGGTGTTATCAATCACTGAAAGATGCAGTAATAAGGTGTTATCAATCACACTGAACGTTGCAGTAATAAGGTATAATCAGTCACGCTGAAAGATGCAGTAATAAGGGGTTATCAATCACACAGAAAGATGCAGTAATAAGTTCCAATCAGTCACGATGAAAGATGAATAAATAAGGTGTTATCAGTCACGCTGAAAGATGCAGAAATAAGGTGTTATCGATCATAAGGAAAGATGCAGTAATAAGGTGTTATCAATCACACTGAAAGACGCAGTAATGAGGTGTTATCAATCACACTGAAATATGCAGTAATAAGCTCTAATCAGTCACGCTGAAAGATGCAGTAAAAAGGTGTTATCAATCACACAGAAAGATGCAGTAATAATGGGTTATCGATCATGCAGAAAGATGCAGTAATAAGGTGTTATTGATCACACTGAAAGATGCAGTAATAAGGTGTTATTGATCACACTGAAAGATGCAGTAATACGGTGTTATCGATCACACTGAAAGATGCAGTAACAAGGTGTTATCAATCACACTGAAAGATGCAGTGATGAGATCTAATCAGTCACGCTGAAAGATGCCGTAATAAGGTGTTATCAGTCACGCAGAAAGATGCCGTAATAAGGTGTTATCGATCATGTAGAAAGATGCAGTACTAAGCTGTTATCGATCACACTGAAAGATGCAGTAATAAGGTGTTATCGATCACACTGAAAGATGCAGTAATAAGGTGTTGTCAATCACACTGAAAGATGCAGTAATGAGGTGTTATCAATCACACTGAAATATGCAGTAATAAGGTCTAATCAGTCACGCTGAAAGATGCAGTAAAAGTTGTTATCAATCACACAGAAAGATGCAGTAATATTGTGTTATTGATCACACTGAAATATGCAGTGATGAGATCTAATCAGTCACACTGAAAGATGCAGTAATAAGGTGTTATCGATCACACTGAAAGATGCAGTGATGAGATCTAATCAGTCACGCTGAAAGATGCCCGTAATAAGGTGTTATCAGTCACGCAGAAAGATGCCGTAATAAGGTTTTATCGATCATGCAGATAGATGCAGTACTAAGCTGTTATCGATCACACTGAAAGATGCAGTAATAAGGTGTTATCAGTCACGCTGAAAGATGCAGTAATAAGGTGTCATCAGTCACGCAGAAAGATGCAGAAATAATGTGTTATCGATCATGCAGAAATATGCAGTAATAAAGTGTTATTGATCACACTGAAAGATGCAGTATTACGGTGTTATCGATCACACTGAAAGATGCAGTTATAAGGTTTTATCGGTCACGCTGAAAGATGCAGTAATAAGGTGTTATCAATCACACTGAAAGATGCAGTAATAAGGTGTTATCAATCACACTGAAAGATGCAGTAATAAGTTCCAATCAGTCACGCTGAAAGATGAATAAATAAGGTGTTATCAGTCACGCTGAAAGATGCAGTAATAAGGTGTTATCGATCATAAGGAAAGATGCAGTAATAAGGTGTTATCGATCATGCAGATAGATGCAGTAATAAGCTGTTATCGATCACACTGAAAGATGCAGTAATAAGGTGTTATCAGTCACGCTGAAAGATGCAGTAATACGGTGTCATCAGTCACGCAGAAAGATGCAGAAATAATGTGTTATCAATCATGCAGAAAGATGCAGAAATAAGGTGTTATCAATCATGCAGAAAGATGCAGTAATAAGGTGTTATCAATCACGCTGAAAGATGCAGTAATAAGGTGTTATCAATCACACTGAAAGTTGCAGTAATAAGGTCTAATCAGTCACGCTGAAAGATGCAGTAATAAGGTGTTATCAATCACACTGAAAGATGCAGTAATAAGTTCCAATCAGTCACGCTGAAAGATGAATAAATAAGGTGTTATCAGTCACGCTGAAAGATGCAGTAATAAGGTGTTATCAATCATAAGGAAAGATGCAGTAATAAGGTGTTATCAATCACACTGAAAGGTGCAGTAATAACGTGTTATCAATCACGCTGAAAGATGCAGTAATAAGGTGCTATCAATAACACAGAAAGATGCAGAAATAAGGTCTAATCAGTCATGCTGAAAGATGCAGCAATAAGGTCTAATCAGTCACGCTGAAAGATAAAGTAATAAGGTGTTATCAATTACACTGAAAGATGCAGTAAAAAGGTGTTATCAATCACACTGAAAGATGCAGTAATAATGTGTTGTCAATCACACAAAAAAATGCAGTAATAAGGTGTTATCAGCCACTCAGAAAGATGCAGTAATAAGGTGTTATCAGTCACGCAGAAAGATGCAGTAATAAGGTGCTATCGATCACACTGAATGATGCAGTAATAAGGTGTTATAAGTCATAAAGAAAGATGCAGAAATAAGGTCTAATCAGTCATGCTGAAAGATGCAGCAATAAGGTCTAATCAGTCACTCTGAAAGATAAAGTAATAAGGTGTTATCAATTACACTGAAAGATGCAGTAAAAGGTGGTGTCAATCACACTGAAAGATGCAGTAATAAGGTGTTATCAATCACACTGAAAGATGCAGTAATAAGGTCTAATCAGTCACGCTGAAAGATGCAGTAAAAAGGTGTTATCAGTCACACTGAAAGACGCAGTAATAAGTTGTTATCGATCACACTGAAAGATGCAGTAATAAGGTGTTATCAATCACACTGAAAGATGCAGTAATAAAGTCTAATCAGTCACGCTGAAAGATGCAGTAAAAAGTTTTATCAATCACACAGAAAGATGCAGTAATAATGTGTTATCGATCATGCAGAAAGATGCAGTAATAAGGTGTTATTGATCACACTGAAAGATGCAGTATTACGGTGTTATCGATCACACTGAAAGATGCAGTTATAAAGTTTTATCGGTCACGCTGAAAGATGCAGTAATAAGGTGTTATCAATCACACTGAAAGATGCAGTAATAAGGTGTTATCGATCTCACTTAAAGATGCAGTAATACGGTGTTATCGATCACACTGAAAGATGCAGTGATGAGATCTAATCAGTCACGCTGAAAGATGCCGTAATAAGGTGTTATCAGTCACGCAGAAAGATGACGTAATAAGGTGTTATCGATCATGCAGAAAGATGCAGTACTAAGGTGTTATCGATCACACAGAAAGATGCAGTAATAAGGTGTTATCAGTCACGCTGAAAGATGCAGTAATAAGGTGTCATCAGTCACGCAGAAAGATGCAGAAATAATGTGTTATCAATCATGCAGAAAGATGCAGAAATAAGGTGTTATCAATCATGCTGATAGATGCAGTAATAAGGTGTTATCAATCACGCTGAAAGATGCAGTAGTACGGTGTTATCGATCACACTGAAAGATGCAGTGATGAGATCTAATCAGTCACGCTGAAAGATGCAGTAATAAGGTCTAATCAGTCACGCTGAAAAATGCAGTAATAAGCTGCTATCGTTCACACTGAATGATGCAGTAATAAGGTGTTATCGATCATAAGGAAAGATGCAGTAATAAGGTGTTATCAATCACGCTGAAAGATGCAGTAATAAGGTGCTATCAATCACACAGAAAGATGCAGAAATAAGGTCTAATCATTCATGCTGAAAGATGCAGCAATAAGGTCTAATCAGTCACGCTGAAAGATTCCGTAATAAGGTGTTATCAGTCACGCAGAAAGATGCGGTAATAAGGTGTTATCGATCATGCAGAAAGATGCAGTACTAAGGTGTTATCGATCACACTGAAAGATGCAGTAATAAGGTGGTGTCAATCACACTGAAAGATGCAGTAATAAGGTGTTATCAATCACACTGAAAGATGCAGTAATAAGGTCTAATCAGTCACGCTGAAAGATGCAGTAAAGGTGTTATCAATCACACTGAAAGAGCGCAGTAATAAGTTGTTATCGATCACACTGAAAGATGCAGTAATTAGGTGTTGTCAATCACACTGAAAGATGCAGTAATAAGGTGTTATCAATCACACAGAAAGATGCAGTAATAAAGTCTAATCAGTCACGCTGAAAGATGCAGTAAAAGGTGTTATCAATCACACAGAAAGATGCAGTAATAATGTGTTATCGATCATGCAGAAAGATGCAGTAATAAGGTGTTATTGATCACACTGAAAGATGCAGTATTACGGTGTTATCGATCACACTGAAAGATGCAGTTATAAAGTTTTATCGGTCACGCTGAAAGATGCAGTAATAAGGTGTTATCAATCACACTGAAAGATGCAGTAATAAGGTGTTATCGATCACACTGAAAGATGCAGTAATACGGTGTTATCAATCACACTGAAAGATGCAGTGATGAGATCTAATCAGTCACGCTGAAAGATGCCGTAATAATGTGTTATCAGTCACGCAGAAAGATGCCGTAATAAGGTGTTATCGATCATGCAGAAAGATGCAGTACTAAGGTGTTATCAGTCACGCTGAAAGATGCAGTAATAAGGTGTCATCAGTCATGAAAGATGCAGAAATAATGTGTTATCAATCATGCAGAAAGATGCAGAAATAAGGTGTTATCAATCATTCAGATAGATGCAGTAATAAGGTGTTATCAATCACGCTGAAAGATGCAGTAATAAGGTGTTATCAGTCACACTGAAAGATGCAGTAATAAGGTCTAATCAGTCACACTGAAAGATGAATAAATAAGGTGTTATCAGTCACGCTGAAAGATGCAGTAATAAGGTGTTATCGATCATAAGGAAAGATGCAGTAATAAGGTGTTATCAATCACACTGAAAGGTGCAGTAATAAGGTGTTATCAATCACGCTGAAAGATGCAGTAATAAGGTGCTATTAATCACACAGAAAGATGCAGAAATAAGGTCTAATCAGTCATGCTGAAAGATGCAGCAATAAGGTCTAATCAGTCACGCTGAAAGATGCCGTAATAAGGTGTTATCAGTCACGCAGAAAGATGCGGTAATAAGGTGTTATCGATCATGCAGAAAGATGCAGTACTAAGGTGTTATCGATCACACTGAAAGATGCAGTAATAAGGTGGTGTCAATCACACTGAAAGATGCAGTAATAAGGTGTTATCAATCACACTGAAAGATGCAGTAATAAGGTCTAATCAGTCACGCTGAAAGATGCAGTAAAAAGGTGTAATCAATCTCACTGAAAGACGCAGTAATAAGTTGTTATCGATCACACTGAAAGATGCAGTAATTAGGTGTTGTCAATCACACTGAAAGATGCAGTAATAAGGTGTTATCAATCACACTGAAAGATGCAGTAATAAAGTCTAATCAGTCACGCTGAAAGATGCAGTAAAAAGGTGTTATCAATCACACAGAAAGATGCAGTCTTACGGTGTTATCGATCACACTGAAAGATGCAGTTATAAAGTTTTATCGGTCACGCTGAAAGATGCAGTAATAAGGTGTTATCGATCCCACTGAAAGATGCAGTAATACGGTGTTATCAATCACACTCAAAGATACAGTGATGAGATCCAATCAGTCACGCTGAAAGATGCCGTAATAAGGTGTTATCAGTCACGCAGAAAGATGCGGTAATAAGGTGTTATCGATCATGCAGAAAGATGCAGTACTAAGGTGTTATCGATCACACTGAAAGATGCAGTATTACGGTGTTATCGATCATGCAGAAAGATGCAGTAATAAGGTGTTATTGATCACACTGAAAGATGCAGTATTACGGTGTTATCGAGCACACTGAAAGATGCAGTTATAAAGTTTTATCGGTCACGCTGAAAGATGCAGTAATAAGGTGTTATCAATCACACTGAAAGATGCAGTAATAAGGTGTTATCGATCACACTGAAAGATGCAGTAATACGGTGTTATCAATCACACTCAAAGATGCAGTGATGAGATCTAATCAGTCACGCTGAAAGATGCCGTAATAAGGTGTTATCAGTCACGTAGAAAGATGCCGTAATAAGGTGTTATCGATCATGCAGATTGATGCAGTACTAAGCTGTTATCGATCACACTGAAAGATGCAGTAATAAGGTGTTATCAGTCACGCTGAAAGATGCAGTAAAAAGGTGTCATCAGTCATGCTGAAAGATGCACCAATAAGGTCTAATCAGTCACGCTGAAAGATAAAGTAATAAGGTGTTATCAATTACACTGAAAGATGCAGTAAAAAGGTGTTGTCAATCACACTGAAAGATGCAGTAATAATGTGTTGTCAATCACTCTAAAAGATGCAGTAATAAGGTGTTATCAGTCACGCAGAAAGATGCGGTAATAAGGTGTTATCGATCACACTGAAAGATGCAGTACTAAGGTGTTATCCATAACACTGAAAGACGCAGTAATAGGTTGTTTTCGATCACACTGAAAGATGCAGTAATAAGGTATTGTCAATCACACTGAAAGATGCAGTAATAAGGTGCTTTCAATCACACTGAAAGATGCAGTAATAAAGTCTAATCAGTCACGCTGAAAGATGCAGTAAAAAGGTGTTATCAATCACACAGAAAGATGCAGTAATAATGTGTTATCGATCATGCAGAAAGATGCAGTAATAAGGTGTTATTGATCACCCTGAAAGATGCAGTATTACGGTGTTATCAATCACCCTGAAAGATGCAGTGATGAGATCTAATCAGTCACGCTGAAAGATGCCGTAATAAGGTGTTATCAGTCACGCAGAAAGATGCCGTAATAAGGTGTTATCGATCATGCAGAAAGATGCAGTACTAAGGTGTTATCGATCACACTGAAAGATGCAGTAATAAGGTGTTATCAGTCAGGCTGAAAGATGCAGTAATAAGGTGTCATCAGTCACGCAGAAAGATGCAGAAATAATGTGTTATCAATCATGCAGAAAGATGCAGAAATTAGGTGTTATCAATCATGCAGATAGATGCAGTAATAAGGTGTTATCAATCACGCTGAAAGATGCAGTAATAAGGTGTTATCAGTCACACTGAAAGATGCAGTAATAAGGTCTAATCAGTCACGCTGAAAGATGAATAAATAAGGTGTTATCAGTCACGCTGAAAGATGCAGTAATAAGGTGTTATCGATCATAAGGAAAGATGCAGTAATAAGGTGTTATCAATCACAATGAAAGGTGCAGTAATAAGGTGTTATCAATCACGCTGAAAGATGCAGTAATAAGATGCTATCAATCACACAGAAAGATGCGGAAATAAGGTCTAATCAGTCATGCTGAAAGATGCAGCAATAAGGTCTAATCAGTCACGCTGAAAGATGCCGTAATAAGGTGTTATCAGTCACGCAGAAAGATGCAGTAATAAGGTGTTATCGATCATGCAGAAAGATGCAGTACTAAGGTGTTATCGATCACACTGAAAGATGCAGTAATAAGGTGGTGTCAATCACACTGAAAGATGCAGTAATAAGGTGTTATCAATCACACTGAAAGATGCAGTAATAAGGTCTAATCAGTCACGCTGAAAGATGCAGTAAAAAGGTGTAATCAATCACACTGAAAGACGCAGTAATAAGTTGTTATCGATCACACTGAAAGATGCAGTAATTAGGTGTTGTCAATCACACTGAAAGATGCAGTAATAAGGTATTATCAATCACACTGAAAGATGCAGTAATAAAGTCTAATCAGTCACGCTGAAAGATGCAGTAAAAGGTGTTATCAATCACAGAAAGATGCAGTAATAATGTGTTATCGATCATGCAGAAAGATGCAGTAATAAGGTGTTATTGATCACACTGAAAGATGCAGTTACTGTGGGTGTTATCAATCACACTGAAAGATGCAGTTATAAAGTTTTATCGGTCACGCTGAAAGATGCAGTAATAAGGTGTTATCAATCACACTGAAAGATGCAGTAATAAGGTGTTATCGATCACACTGAAAGATGCAGTAATACCGTGTTATCAATCACACTGAAAGATGCAGTGATGAGATCTAATCAGTCAGCTGAAAGATGCCGTAATAAGGTGTTATCAGTCACGCAGAAAGATGCCGTAATAAGGTGTTATCGATCATGCAGAAAGATGCAGTACTAAGGTGTTGTCAATCACTCTAAAAGATGCAGTAATAAGGTGTTATCAGTCACGCTGAAAGATGCGGTAATAAGGTGTTATCGATCACACTGAAAGATGCAGTAATAAGGTGTTATCAGTCACGCGAAAGATGCA
This sequence comes from Brachymystax lenok tsinlingensis, assembly GCA_030435695.1. Lineage (NCBI taxonomy): Eukaryota > Metazoa > Chordata > Actinopteri > Salmoniformes > Salmonidae > Brachymystax > Brachymystax lenok. The sequence goes on from CM059791.1 coordinate 105,900,385, forward strand.
GTAATAAGGTGTTATCGATAACACTGAAAGATGCAGTAATAAGTTGTTATCGATCACACTGAAAGATGCAGTAATAAGGTATTGTCAATCACACTGAAAGATGCAGTAATAAGGTGTTATCAATCACACTGAAAGATGCAGTAATAAAGTCTAATCAGTCACGCTGAAAGATGCAGTAAAAAGGTGTTATCAATCACACAGAAAGATGCAGTAATAATGTGTTAGCGATCATGCAGAAAGATGCAGTAATAAGGTGTTATTGATCACCCTGAAAGATGCAGTATTACGGTGTTATCGATCACACTGAAAGATGCAGTTATAAAGTTTTATCGGTCACGCTGAAAGATGCAGTAATAAGGTGTTATCGATCACACTGAAAGATGCAGTAATACGGTGTTATCAATCACCCTGAAAGATGCAGTGATGAGATCTAATCAGTCACGCTGAAAGATGCCGTAATAAGGTGTTATCGATCACATGCAGAAAGATGCAGTACTAAGGTGTTATCGATCACACTGAAAGATGCAGTTATAAAGTTTTATCGGTCACGTTGAAAGATGCAGTAATAAGGTGTTATCAATCACACTGAAAGATGCAGTAATAAGGTGTTATCGATCACACTGAAAGATGCAGTAATACGGTGTTATCAATCACACTGAAAGATGCAGTGATGAGATCTAATCAGTCACGCTGAAAGATGCCGTAATAAGGTGTTATCAGTCACGCAGAAAGATGCCGTAATAAGGTGTTATCGATCATGCAGAAAGATGCAGTACTAAGGTGTTATCGATCACACTGAAAGATGCAGTATTAAGGTGTTATCAGTCACGCTGAAAGATGCAGTAATAAGGTGTCATCAGTCACGCAGAAAGATGCAGAAAAAATGTGTTATCAATCATGCAGAAAGATGCAGAAATAAGGTGTTATCAATCATGCAGATAGATGCAGTAATAAGGTGTTATCAATCACGCTGAAAGATGCAGTAATACGGTGTTATCGATCACACTGAAAGATGCAGTGACGAGATCTAATCAGTCACGCTGAAAGATGCAGTAATAAGGTCTAATCAGTCACGCTGAAAAATGCAGTAATGAGCTGCTATCGTTCACACTGAATGGTGCAGTAATAAGGTGTTATCGATCACACTGAAAGATGCAGTAATAAGGTGTTATCAGTCACGCCGTAAGATGCAGTAATAAGGTGTTATCAATCACACTGAAAGATGCAGTAATAAGGTGTTATCGATCACACTGAAAGATGCAGTAATAAGGTGTTATCAATCACACTGAAAGATGCAGTAATAAGGTCTAATCAGTCACGCTGAAAGATGCGGTAAAAAGGTGTTATCAATCACACTGAAAGACGCAGTAATAAGTTATTATCGATCACACTGAAAGATGCAGTAATAAGGTATTGTCATTCACACTGAAAGATGCAGTAATAAGGTGTCATCAGTCACGCAGAAAGATGCAGAAATAATGTGTTATCAATCATGCAGAAAGATGCAGAAATAAGGTGTTATCAATCATGCAGATAGATGCAGTAATAAGGTGTTATCAATCACGCTGAAAGATGCAGTAATACGGTGTTATCGATTCCACTGAAAGATGCAGTGATGAGATCTAATCAGTCACGCTGAAAGATGCAGTAATAAGGTCTAATCAGTCACGCTGAAAAATGCAGTAATAAGCTGCTATCGTTCACACTGAATGATGCAGTAATAAGGTGTTATCAATCACACTGAAAGATGCAGTAATAAGGTGTTATCAGTCACGCCGTAAGATGCAGTAATAAGGTGTTATCAATCACACTGAAAGATGCAGTAATAAGGTGTTATCGATCACACTGAAAGATGCAGTAATAAGGTGTTATCAATCACACTGAAAGATGCAGTAATAAGGTCTAATCAGTCACGCTGAAAGATGCAGTAAAAGGTGTTATCAATCACACTGAAAGACGCAGTACTAAGTTGTTATCGATCACACTGAAAGATGCAGTAATAAGGTATTGTCAATCACACTGAAAGATGCAGTAATAAGGTGTTATCAATCACACTGAAAGATGCAGTAATAAGGTCTAATCAGTCACGCTGAAAGATGCAGAAAAAAGGTGTTATCAATCACACAGAAAGATGCAGTAATAATGTGTTGTCAATCACCCTAAAAGATGCAGTAATAAGAGATGCAGTAATAATGTGTTATCGATCATGCAGAAAGATGCAGTAATAAGGTGTTATTGATCACACTGAAAGATGCAGTAATACGGTGTAATCGATCACACTGAAAGATGCAGTGATGAGATCTAATCAGTCACGCTGAAAGATGCCGTAATAAGGTGTTATCGATCATGCAGAAAGATGCAGTACTAAGGTGTTATCGATCACACTGAAAGATGCAGTATTAAGGTGTTATCAGTCACGCTGAAAGATGCAGTAATAAGGTGTCATCAGTCACGCAGAAAGATGCAGAAAAAATGTGTTATCAATCATGCAGAAAGATGCAGAAATAAGGTGTTATCAATCATGCAGATAGATGCAGTAATAAGGTGTTATCAATCACGCTGAAAGATGCAGTAATACAGTGTTATCGATCACACTGAAAGATGCAGTGACGAGATCTAATCAGTCACGCTGAAAGATGCAGTAATAAGGTCTAATCAGTCACGCTGAAAAATGCAGTAATGAGCTTCTATCGTTCACACTGAATGGTGCAGTAATAAGGTGTTATCGATCACACTGAAAGATGCAGTAATAAGGTGTTATCAGTCACGCCGTAAGATGCAGTAATAAGGTGTTATCAATCACACTGAAAGATGCAGTAATAAGGTGTTATCGATCACACTGAAAGATGCAGTAATAAGGTGTTATCAATCACACTGAAAGATGCAGTAATAAGGTCTAATCAGTCACGCTGAAAGATGCGGTAAAAAGGTGTTATCAATCACACTGAAAGACGCAGTAATAAGTTGTTATCGATCACACTGAAAGATGCAGTAATAAGGTATTGTCAATCACACTGAAAGATGCAGTAATAAGGTGTCATCAGTCACGCAGAAAGATGCAGAAATAATGTGTTATCAATCATGCAGAAAGATGCAGAAATAAGGTGTTATCAATCATGCAGATAGATGCAGTAATAAGGTGTTATCAATCACGCTGAAAGATGCAGTAATACGGTGTTATCGATTCCACTGAAAGATGCAGTGATGAGATCTAATCAGTCACGCTGAAAGATGCAGTAATAAGGTCTAATCAGTCATGCTGAAAATGCAGTAATAAGCTGCTATCGTTCACACTGAATGATGCAGTAATAAGGTGTTATCAATCACACTGAAAGATGCAGTAATAAGGTGTTATCAGTCACGCCGTAAGATGCAGTAATAAGGTGTTATCAATCACACTGAAAGATGCAGTAATAAGGTGTTATCGATCACACTGAAAGATGCAGTAATAAGGTGTTATCAATCACACTGAAAGATGCAGTAATAAGGTCTAATCAGTCACGCTGAAAGATGCAGTAAAAAGGTGTTATCAATCACACTGAAAGACGCAGTACTAAGTTGTTATCGATCACACTGAAAGATGCAGTAATAAGGTATTGTCAATCACACTGAAAGATGCAGTAATAAGGTGTTATCAATCACACTGAAAGATGCAGTAATAAGGTCTAATCAGTCACGCTGAAAGATGCAGAAAAAAGGTGTTATCAATCACACAGAAAGATGCAGTAATAATGTGTTGTCAATCACCCTAAAAGATGCAGTAATAAGAGATGCAGTAATAATGTGTTATCGATCATGCAGAAAGATGCAGTAATAAGGTGTTATTGATCACACTGAAAGATGCAGTAATACGGTGTAATCGATCACACTGAAAGATGCAGTGATGAGATCTAATCAGTCACGCTGAAAGATGCCGTAATAAGGTGTTATCAGTCATGCAGAAAGATGCCGTAATAAGGTGTTATCGATCATGCAGAAAAATGCAGTACTAAGGTGTTATCGATCACACTGAAAGATGCAGTAATAAGGTGTTATCAGTCACGCTGAAAGATGCAGTAATAAGGTCTATTCGGTCACGCTGAAAAATGCAGTAATAAGCTGCTATCGTTCACACTGAATGATGCAGTAATAAGGTGTTATCGATCACACTGAAAGATGCAGTAATAAGGTGTTATCAATCACACTGAAAGATGCAGTAATAAGGTCTAATGAGTCACGCTGATAGATGCAGTAATAAGGTGTTATCAACCAAACTGAAAGATGCAGTAATAAGTTCTAATCCGTCACGCTGAAAGATGCCGTAATAAGGTGTTATCAATCACACAGAAAGATGCAGTAATAATGTGTTATCGATCATGCAGAAAGATGCAGTAATAAGGTGTTATTGATCACACAGAAAGATGCAGTATTACGGTGTTATCGATCACACTGAAAGATGCAGTTATAAGGTTTTATCGGTCACGCTGAAAGATGCAGTAATAAGGTGTTATCAATCACACTGAAAGATGCAGTAATAAGGTGTTATCGATCACACTGAAAGATGCAGTAATACGGTGTTATCGATCACACTGAAAGATGCAGTAAAGAGATCTAATCAGTCACGCTAAAAGATGCAGTAATAAGGTCTAATCAGTCACGCTGAAAAATGCAGTAATAAGCTGCTATCGTTCACACTGAATAATGCAGTAATAACGTGTTATCGCTCACACTGAAAGATGCCGTAATAAGGTGTTATCAATCACACTGAAAGATGCAGTAATAAGGTGTTATCGATCACACTGAAAGATGCAGTAATAAGGTGTTATCAATCACACTGAAAGATGCAGTAATAAGGTCTAATCAGTCACGCTGAAAGATGCAGTAAAAAGGTGTTATCAATCACACTGAAAGACGCAGTAATAAGTTGTTATCAATCACACTGAAAGATGCAGTAATAAGGTATTGTCAATCACACTGAAAGATGCAGTAATAAGGTGTTATCAATCACACTGAAAGATGCAGTTATAAGGTCTAATCAGTCACGCTGAAAGATGCAGTAAAAAGGTGTTATCAATCACACAGAAAGATGCAGTAATAATGTGTTGTCAATCACCCTAAAAGATGCAGTAATAAGAGATGCAGTAATAATGTGTTATCGATCATGCAGAAAGATGCAGAAATAAGGTGTTATCAATCATGCAGATAGATGCAGTAATAAGGTGTTATCAATCACGCTGAAAGATGCAGTAATACGGTGTTATCGATTCCACTGAAAGATGCAGTGATGAGATCTAATCAGTCACGCTGAAAGATGCAGTAATAAGGTCTAATCAGTCACGCTGAAAAATGCAGTAATAAGCTGCTATCGTTCACACTGAATGATGCAGTAATAAGGTGTTATCAATCACACTGAAAGATGCAGTAATAAGGTGTTATCAGTCACGCCGTAAAGATGCAGTAATAAGGTGTTATCAATCACACTGAAAGATGCAGTAATAAGGTGTTATCGATCACACTGAAAGATGCAGTAATAAGGTGTTATCAATCACACTGAAAGATGCAGTAATAAGGTCTAATCAGTCACGCTGAAAGATGCAGTAAAAGGTGTTATCAATCACACTGAAAGACGAGTACTAAGTTGTTATCGATCACACTGAAAGATGCAGTAATAAGGTATTGTCAATCACACTGAAAGATGCAGTAATAAGGTGTTATCAATCACACTGAAAGATGCAGTAATAAGGTCTAATCAGTCACGCTGAAAGATGCAGAAAAAAGGTGTTATCAATCACACAGAAAGATGCAGTAATAATGTGTTGTCAATCACCCTAAAAGATGCAGTAATAAGAGATGCAGTAATAATGTGTTATCGATCATGCAGAAAGATGCAGTAATAAGGTGTTATTGATCACACTGAAAGATGCAGTAATACGGTGTAATCGATCACACTGAAAGATGCAGTGATGAGATCTAATCAGTCACGCTGAAAGATGCCGTAATAAGGTGTTATCAGTCATGCAGAAAGATGCCGTAATGAGGTGTTATCGATCATGCAGAAAGATGCAGTACTAAGGTGTTATCGATCACACTGAAATATGCAGTAATAAGGTGTTATCAGTCACGCTGAAAGATGCAGTAATAAGGTCTATTCGGTCACGCTGAAAAATGCAGTAATAAGCTGCTATCGTTCACACTGAATGATGCAGTAATAAGGTGTTATCGATCACACTGAAAGATGCAGTAATAAGGTGTTATCAATCACACTGAAAGATGCAGTAATAAGGTCTAATGAGTCACGCTGATAGATGCAGTAATAAGGTGTTATCAACCAAACTGAAAGATGCAGTAATAAGTTCTAATCCGTCACGCTGAAAGATGCCGTAATAAGGTGTTATCAATCACACAGAAAGATGCAGTAATAATGTGTTATCGATCATGCAGAAAGATGCAGTAATAAGGTGTTATTGATCACACAGAAAGATGCAGTATTACGGTGTTATCGATCACACTGAAAGATGCAGTTATAAGGTTTTATCGGTCACGCTGAAAGATGCAGTAATAAGGTGTTATCAATCACACTGAAAGATGCAGTAATAAGGTGTTATCGATCACACTGAAAGATGCAGTAATACGGTGTTATCGATCACACTGAAAGATGCAGTAAAGAGATCTAATCAGTCACGCTGAAAAATGCAGTAATAAGCTGCTATCGTTCACACTGAATAATGCAGTAATAACGTGTTATCGCTCACACTGAAAGATGCCGTAATAAGGTGTTATCAATCACACTGAAAGATGCAGTAATAAGGTGTTATCGATCACACTGAAAGATGCAGTAATAAGGTGTTATCAATCACACTGAAAGATGCAGTAATAAGGTCTAATCAGTCACGCTGAAAGATGCAGTAAAGGTGTTATCAATCACACTGAAAGACGCAGTAATAAGTTGTTATCAATCACACTGAAAGATGCAGTAATAAGGTATTGTCAATCACACTGAAAGATGCAGTAATAAGGTGTTATCAATCACACTGAAAGATGCAGTTATAAGGTCTAATCAGTCACGCTGAAAGATGCAGTAAAAAGGTGTTATCAATCACACAGAAAGATGCAGTAATAATGTGTTGTCAATCACCCTAAAAGATGCAGTAATAAGAGATGCAGTAATAATGTGTTATCGATCATGCAGAAAGATGCAGTAATAAGGTGTTATTGATCACACTGAAAGATGCAGTAATACGGTGTTATCGATCACACTGAAAGATGCAGTAATACGGTGTTATCGATCACACTGAAAGATGCAGTGATGAGATCTAATCAGTCACGCTGAAAGATGCAGTAATAAGGTCTAATCAGTCATGCTGAAAAATGCAGTAATAAGCTGCTATCGTTCACACTGAATGATGCAGTAATAAGGTGTTATCGATCACACTGAAAGATGCAGTAATAAGGTGTTATCAGTCACGCCGAAAGATGCAGTAATAAGGTGTTATCAATCACACTGAACGATGCAGTAATAAGGTGTTATCGATCACACTGAAAGATGCAGTAATAAGGTCTAATCAGTCACGCTGAAAGATGCAGTAAAAAGGTGTTATCAATCACACTGAAAGACGCAGTAATAAGTTGTTATCGATCACACTGAAAGATGCAGTAATAAGGTATTGTCAATCACACTGAAAGATGCAGTAATAAGGTGTTATCAATCACACTGAAAGATGCAGTAATAAGGTCTAATCAGTCACGCTGAAAGATGCAGTAAAAAGGTGTTATCAATCACACTGAAAGACACAGTAATAAGTTGTTATCGATCACACTGAAAGATGCAGTAATAAGGTGTTATCAATCACACTGAAAGATGCAGTAATAAGGTCTAATCAGTCACGCTGAAAGATGCAGTAAAAAGGTGTTATCAATCACACAGAAAGATGCAGTAATAATGTGTTGTCAATCACCCTAAAAGATGCAGTAATAAGAGATGCAGTAATAATGTGTTATCGATCATGCAGAAAGATGCAGTAATAAGGTGTTATTGATCACACTGAAAGATGCAGTAATACGGTGTTATCGATCACACTGAAAGATGCAGTGATGAGATCTAATCAGTCACGCTGAAAGATGCCGTAATAAGGTGTTATCAGTCACGCAGAAAGATGCCGTAATAAGGTGTTATCGATCATGCAGAAAGATGCAGTACTAAGGTGTTATCGATCACACTGAAAGATGCAGTAATAAGGTGTTATCAGTCACGCTGAAAGATGCAGTAATAAGGTCTAATCAGTCACGCTGAAAAATGCAGTAATAAGCTGCTATCGTTCACACTGAATGATGCAGTAATAAGGTGTTATCGATCACACTGAAAGATGCAGTAATAAGCTGTTATCAGTCACGCCGAAAGATGCAGTAATAAGGTGTTATCGATCATGCAGAAAGATGCAGTACTAAGGTGTTATCAATCACACTGAAAGATGCAGTAATAAGGTGTTATCAGTCACGCTGAAAGATGCAGTAATAAGGTCAAATCAGTCACGCAGAAAAATGCAGTAATAAGCTGCTATCGTTCACACTGAATGATGCAGTAATAAGGTGTTATCGATCACACTGAAAGATGCAGTAATAAGGTGTTATCAGTCACGCCGAAAGATGCAGTAATAAGGTGTTATCAATCACACTGAAAGATGCAGTAATAAGGTGTTATCGATCACACTGAAAGATGCAGTAATAAGGTGTTATCAATCACGCTGAAAGATGCAGTAATAAGGTCGAATCAGTCACGCTGAAAGATGCCGTAATAAGGTGTTATCAGTCACGCAGAAAGATGCCGTAATAAGGTGTAATCGATCATGCAGAAAGATGCAGTACTAAGGTGTTATCAATCACACTGAATGATGCAGTAATAAGGTGCTATCAATCACACAGAAAGATGCAGTAATAAGGTGTTGTCAATCACGCAGAAAGATGCAGTAATAAGGTGTTATCAATCACACTGAAAGATGCAGTAATAAGGTGTTATCGATCACACTGAAAGATGCAGTAATAAGGTGTTATCAATCACGCTGAAAGATGCAGTAATAAGGTCGAATCAGTCACGCTGAAAGATGCCGTAATAAGGTGTTATCAGTCACGCAGAAAGATGCCGTAATAAGGTGTAATCGATCATGCAGAAAGATGCAGTACTAAGGTGTTATCAATCACACTGAATGATGCAGTAATAAGGTGCTATCAATCACACAGAAAGATGCAGTAATAAGGTGTTGTCAATCACGCAGAAAGATGCAGTAATAAGGTGTTATCAATCACACTAAAAGATGCAGTAATAAGGTGTTATCGATCCCACTAAAATATGCAGTGATAAGGTGTTATCAGTCACACTGAAAAATGCAGTAATAAGGTCTAATCAGTCACGCTGAAAGATGCCGTAATAAGGTGTTATCAGTCACACAGAAAGGTGCCGTAATAAGGTGCTATCAATCACACTTAAATCCTGAGTAAATAACTAAAAGACAGATGATGTATTTGATTGTTATTAGAGCCAAGACCTTGAGAGAGCCAGACTAGGGTTCTGTAATATACTGTAATATACCAAACAGCTGTAGTAATTTAGCCAATTAAGCTCTTACACTACATTAGAGGACAAGTCATACAGTACTTGACTAGTCTTGACTTACTAAGCTACAGGTAGTGTGTGTGTGTGTGTGTGTGTGTGTGTGTGTGTGTGTGTGTGTGTGTGTGTGTGTGTGTGAGAGAGAGAGAGAGAGAGAGAGAGAGAGAGAGAGAGAGAGAGAGAGAGAGAGAGAGAGAGAGAGAGAGAGAGAGAGAGAGAGAGAGAGAGAGAGAGAGAGAGAGAGAGAGACACTAATAACTTCCAGACGTCACACACGGTGACAAGGAGAAGAGTGATGAAGTGGCTTTGGGATGTGGGGCATCACAATACATAAAACATGGAGACATGGAGAGATGGAGGGATGATAAACGGACAAAAGGCAGAATCTGGTGGCTAAGCTTCTTCACACTCCCCTCGTCACGTTCACACACTCCTTCTTTAAAACTGGAGGCCTGCCTGGGAGAGAAGGAGAGAACTGCTCTTACTTTGTCTGGATTCCAATCTCCATCCCCTCCGTCCCTTCAGACCTGGGTTCAGATAGTATTTGAAACTGTTCAAATTGTTTGAGTATTTGCTTTAGCCTGTCTAGAGTGCCAGGTGGGGAAGTTTTGCGCTTTTGGGACATTCCCATTGTGCCTGGAAATATCAAGCACAGTTAAAGTATTTAACATATTTAAAATACGAGTCGAACCCAGGTCTGTTGCCTTCTCATTCTGCTGTCCGTCTGCCAGCTCAACTCAACGGTGGATGGGATGGCGGCCATCTTGGCAGCATCTGTGTTTTTCCTTACATACTTATTAAAGGCTGATTTTCCCTGGACTCGGGTCACCAGAAACAAGGTGTGCTCTCTCACTCTCACTGGAGAGGCCCTGCGCAATCTGGTGCCAATTTGAGGATGGAATCGGGAATAACGGTTGTCAAACTGTAAAATATAAATACATAAAAAAAGAAGTGCTGGCTGGAACACACTGTCATGTCACAGACAGATATGACTATGATAATCCGTATTAATGTGACCGCAAGTACATACATATAGATTAACACTAACCCTTTTTGGCACATGTAGGACTACGTACATTAGGCTGTGGAACAAGCATCTGGAATTACCTACAGATAACAGTCATGTAATGATATGGTTTAAGTGGAAGACAATAGGAGAACAAATGGGTCTATGTCTACTCATCATGCTGCCGCGGTGTCAACATAAACAAGAGCAGTTGCCATGACCATATTTAAGTGGATGTACACACTCAGACATGAACGCACATGCGCACGCACGTACGCACGCAAACACGCTGTGAAGTTACAGTGGGGCTTCAGTGTACCCAGGAAGTTCATGTGCCCTCAGGGAGACAGCAGCCCACTCCCCAGAGGCACAACAATAGGTCCCATTCTGTTTCGTCCTCACTCTCCCCTTTCTCTTCCCGCGTCTCCCCGTCCTCCTCCCCCTGACCATGACTAATGACTAGAGAAGACACCAACACAACAACACCACAGGACCCATCAGAAACATCCCACAAAAGGACAACTCATTCAGACATAACAAATATTCACAGTCCTACGTCATGATATTGAATTTCCTCCATTCCATATGTAAACAGACAGACAGACACTGATGACTGAAATTCAGAGTGTATTGAGGTGTACTGTTGCCTCTTGTTTTTCACACTGCACTTTCTCAGCCCAGGGTGACCTTTGAAGGGGCATATCACTCTAAAGGGGCATGTCGCTCATATCACTCTAGCTGTTTTCAGATCTCAGAAGTATAATAATGTTATAGATTCAGACCTTCAAAGTGGTCATCTGCTGAGATAAATCCTTGTCCAGATATGCGGTGCTTATCTTTTCCATTAATTTGAGGTTGAGGCATATAGCTGGATCTACACAACTGATGGCGTAGGATGACTTAGGCTACCTTTAAAGGGACAATCTGTGATTGGTACATACATTTTTGGGACTATTCAATTAATGATAGATACCCATTTATTCTGGGAGAATGTAAGGCTTCATGTCGTACCCCATCAGAACCCCAAATATATGCTGGTTTTACTCCATTGTTTGTAAACAATGTTATTGTAAAAAAAAAAACACTGTATAGCCTCAAAACATGATTAAAACAATCATTTGGATCTCATAGATGGTCAGTCCTTGCATCCGTAGCTCTGTTTATGAATTTGAGAGTGGTTAAATCTCTCCAGCCCCATCCCCTGAGATGTTGACCAAAACAATGGCAAGGTGTCCACTTTGTTGTTAATCAAACTGCAGATTGGTTTTTGGAGTGTAATGCCCCTTTAACTGAAGACTGTCCCATGTCTAGCTTATGGAAGCTTATAGCCCTAGACAAAGCTGAAAATGTGCAGTGTGAAAAGCCCTAAAGAAAAGGAAGACGGACAGAACTTTGAACATGTTCAATAGGAACTTGAGCTACAGAACAGAACATATTCCCATTTCCAACAAATGTCCTGTAATCTATGGGACTGCACTTGGCTGCTTGCTGTAGCCTACTGTACGTGCCCAAAAACACATCTGTAAAATTTGTCCCCATGAAACGGCTTTCGGCGATAAGGCCATTAGAGTAAGCCAGCCATGTCTCACTCTGGTAGAAAAACAACAAGATGTATCATCTCATATTGCATTGCCTCAGTATACTACATATAGCAGTAGATATTGACTGGATACACTAAAGGAAATGAGACTCCGTGACTTTAGGTTTATACTGTATCACAGTGTTCAGCTGGAGGGTTGGGCAGTCAGGGGAGTGAGGTGTGATGCTATAAGCCCAGCTGAAGAGGACGTGTGGGGTGAGGGGACCAGAGCAGAAGCCTTGGCTGGAGCTCACAGATGTGGAGGCACTGACAGATGTGTCAGCGACAGATGCCTGCTTGGCCCATGCTTAAGCAGCTGTGTATGTGTGTACACGTATGTGTGTGTGTGTGTGTGTGTGTGTGTGTGTGTGTGTGTGTGTGTGTGTGTGTGTGTGTGTGTGTGTGTGTGTGTGTGTGTGTGTGTGTGTACACACAAGTATATATTCACGTGTCATGGAGTGGGACAGGTCACCTGTGTATTGCAGTCATTTCCTCCATTATGACCCTATCAGAAGTGGATATGATGTCACTACCTGTATGCATGACTGGGACTTCACATGGACATTCAACAGTAGCTAATGAAAATGGCATGTCCATCTGGCACTGTGTGTGTGTGTGTCAGTGTGTGTGTCAGTGTGTGTGTCAGTGTGTGTGTCAGTGTGTGTGTCAGTGTGTGTCAGTGTGTGTATGTGTGTCAGTGTGTGCCAGTGTGTGTGTGTGTGTGTGTGTGTGTGTGTTTGTGCGTGTGTGTCAGTGTGTGTGTGTGTGTGCTTGTGTGTGTATTTGTGTCAGTGTGTGTGTCCAGAGTCCAGTGTTGGTCCAGTTAGAGATGGGAGTCAAGTCCCTGAGAGTCTCAGTATCAATGCTTTGGCACCAAGGAGAGTGTTGTTGTTGTCAGGGGGCAGGTTGACATAGTGCAGAGGGACTATAAGGTCTGAGAGTGTTGTTGTCAGGGGGCAGGTTTACGTGGTGCAGAGTGACTATAAGGTCTGAGAGTGTTGATTTCAGTAGGGCAGGTTTACATGGTGCAGAGGGAATATAAGATATGAGAGTGTTGTTGTCAGTGGGCAGGTTTACGTGGTGCAGAGCGACAATAAGGTCTGAGAGTGTTTTTGTCAGTAGGGCAGGTTTACATGGTGCAGAGGGACTATAAGATATGAGAGTGTTGTTGTCAGTGGGCAGGATGACATGGTGCAGAGGGACTATAACGTCTGAGAGTCTTGTTGTCAGGGGGCAGGTTGACATATTGCAGAGAGACTATAAGGTCTGAGAGTGTTGTTGTCAGTGGGCAGGTTTACGTGGTGCAGAGCGACTATAAGGTCTGAGAGTGTTGTTGTCAGTGGGCAGGTTGACATAGTGCAGAGGGATTATAAGATCTCAGAGTGTTGTTGTCAGTGGGTAGGTTGACATGGTGCAGAGGGGCTATAAGGTCTGAGAGTGTTTTTGTCAGGGGGCAGGTTTACGTAGTGCAGAGTGACTATAAGGTCTGAGAGTGCTGTTGTCAGGGGGCAGGTTGACATTGTGCAGAGGGACTATAAGATCTGAGAGTCTTGTTGTCAGTGGGCAGGATTATGTGGTGCAGAGTGACTATAAGGTCTGAGAGTGTTGTTGTCAGTAGGGCAGGTTTACATGGTGCAAAGGGACTATAAGATATGAGAGTGTTGTTGTCAGTGGGCAGGTTGACATAGTGCAGCGGGACAATAATATCTGAGAGTGCTGTTGTCAGTGGGCAGGTTACATAGTGGAGAGGGACTATAACCTCTGAGAGTCTTGTTGTCAGTGGGCAGCTTGACATAGTGCAGAGGGACTATAAGATCTGAGAGTGTTGTTGTCAGTGGGCAGGTTGACATGGTGCAGAGCGACTATAAGGTCTGAGAGTGTTGTTGTCAGGGGGCAGGTTTACGTGGTGCAGAGTGACTATAAGGTCTGAGAGTGTTGTTGTCAGTGGGCAGGTTTACATGGTGCAGATGGACTATAAGACATGAGAGTGTTGTTGTCAGTGGGCAGGTTGACATAGTGCAGAGGGACTATAATATCTGAGAGTGCTTTTGTCAGTGGGCAGGTAACTTAGTGCAGAGGGACTATAACGTCTGAGAGTGCTGTTGTCAGGGGGCAGGTTGACATTGTGCAGAGGGACTATAAGATCTGAGAGTCTTGTTGTCAGGGGGCAGGATTATGTGGTGCAGAGTGACTATAAGGTCTGAGAGTGTTGTTGTCAGTAGGGCAGGTTTACATGGTGCAAAGGGACTATAAGATATGAGAGTGTTGTTGTCAGTGGGCAGGTTGACATAGTGCAGAGGGACTATAATATCTGAGAGTGCTGTTGTCAGTGGGCAGGTTACATAGTGCAGAGGGACTATAACCTCTGAGAGTCTTGTTGTCAGGGGGCAGCTTGACATATTGCAGAGGGACTATAAGATCGGAGAGTGTTGTTGTCAGTGGGCAGGTTTACATGGTGCAGAGCGACTATAAGGTCTGAGAGTGTTTATTTCAGTAGGGCAGGTTTACATGGTGCAGAGGGAATATAAGATATGAGAGTGTTGTTGTCAGTGGGCAGGTTGACATAGTGCAGAGGGACTATAAGGTCTGAGAGTGTTGTTGTCAGGGGGCAGGTTTACGTGGTGCAGAGTGACTATAAGGTCTGAGAGTGTTGTTGTCAGGGGGCAGGTTTACATGGTGCAGAGTGACTATAAGGTCTGAGAGTGTTGTTGTCAGTGGGCAGGTTTACATGGTGCAGAGGGACTATACGATCTGAGATTGTTGTTGTCAGTGGGCAGGATGACATAGTGCAGAGGGACTATAAGATCGGAGAGTGTTGTTGTCAGGGGGCAGGTTTACGTGGTGCAGAGCGACAATAATGTCTGCGAGTGTTGTTGTCAGTGGGCAGGTTTAAGTGGTGCAGAGCGACAATAAGGTCTGAGAGTGTTTTTGTCAGTAGGGCAGGTTTACATGGTGCAGAGGGACTATAAGATTTGAGAGTGTTGTTGTCAGTGGGCAGGTTGACATAGTGCAGAGGGACTATAAGGTCTGAGAGTGTTGTTGTCAGGGGGCAGGTTTACATGGTGCAGAGTGACTATAAGGTCTGAGAGTGTTGTTGTCAGTGGGCAGGTTTACATGGTGCAGAAGGACTATAAGATATGAGAGTGTTGTTGTCAGTGTGCAGGTTGACATAGTGCAGAGGGACTATAATGTCTGCGAGTGTTGTTGTCAGGGGGCAGGTTTACGTGGTGCAGAGCGACTATAAGGTCTGAGAGTGTTGTTGTCAGTGGGCAGGTATACATGGTGCAGAGGGACTATAAGACATGAGAGTGTTGTTGTCAGTGGGCAGGTTGACATAGTGCAGAGGGACTATAATATCTGAGAGTGCTGTTGTCAGTGGGCAGGTAACATAGTGCAGAGGGACTATAACGTCTGAGAGTCTTGTTGTCAGGGGGCAGGTTGACATATTGCAGAGAGACTATAAGGTCTGAGAGTGTTGTTGTCAGTGGGCAGATTTACGTGGTGCAGAGTGACTATAAGGTCTGAGAGTGTTGTTGTCAGGGGGCAAGTTTACATGGTGCAGAGTGACTATAAGGTCTGAGAGTGTTGTTGTCAGTGGGCAGGTTTACATGGTGCAGAGGGACTATACGATCTGAGATTGTTGTTGTCAGTGGGCAGGTTGACATAGTGCAGAGGGACTATAAGATCGGAGAGTGTTGTTGTCAGGGGGCAGGTTTACGTGGTGCAGAGCGACAATAAGGTCTGCGAGTGTTGTTGTCAGTGGGCAGGTTTAAGTGGTGCAGAGCGACAATAAGGTCTGAGAGTCTTGTTGTCAGTAGGGCAGGTTTACATGGTGCAGAGGGACTATAAGATATGAGAGTGTTGTTGTCAGTGTGCATGTTTACGTGGTGCAGAGCGACTATAAGGTCTGAGAGTGTTGTTGTCAGTAGGGCAGGTATACATGGTGCAGAGGGACTATAAGACATGAGAGTGTTGTTGTCAGTGGGCAGGTTGACATAGTGCAGAGGGACTATAATATCTGAGAGTGCTGTTTTCAGTGGGCAGGTAACATAGTGCAGAGGGACTATAACGTCTGAGAGTCTTGTTGTCAGGGGGCAGGTTGACATATTGCAGAGAGACTATAAGGTCTGAGAGTGTTGTTGTCAGTGGGCAGATTTACGTGGTGCAGAGTGACTATGAGGTCTGAGAGTGTTGTTGTCAGTGGGCAGGTTGACATAGTGCAGAGGGATTATAAGATCTCAGAGTGTTGTTGTCAGTGGGCAGGTTGACATGGTGCAGAGGGGCTATAAGGTCTGAGGCTGGATTTGATTAATCTATAGAGAAACTGTGAAATGTGCACATTGAGCTCACAGAAGAAAAAAAACCCATCATGGGTCAATTAGTTGTTTAAAAAACGAAAAATAACAACAATTTCAACACTACCATCCATGAATGGTGGTAGGTAAATTACTCTCACCTTTCCCCGTTCAAGCTGGTGCACTGCTCTGCTGGCTTCTAATGTGCCTGCATAGCTCAGCTGCCTGATTGCAAACAGACCCAGGTGTGTGTGAGAGTGTGACAGCAACCCTCCTTTCCTCTCTCTCTCCCCTCCTCCCTTTGTTCAAGGAGATTGGTGCCCAGCTCAGTATAGTTAATGACTGTTAAACCCCTGTTCCGTACACACACACACACACACACACACACACACACACACACACACACACACACACACACACACACACACACACACACACACACACACACACACACACACACACACACACACACACACAGCGCTAATGATTTTGCTGGTCAGCCTGATTAAGGAAGTGGCTATTAGAGCTGTAGAGCAGCAGAGCAGCAGAACCCATACTAACACTCCCCTATTGGCCCTGTTTCATTAGCCCCCCTTCACAGAGACCTTTAGAAGCCCACAAGGTAGAGAGTCACAGTGGAATAGCCTGTGTTTCATAATGCCTTTAATGATCATTCATAATATATGGAGGTGTGTGTGTGTGTCTGTGCGTGAGCATGTGTGTGTATGGACTTTAGAACAGTGCTGGTAACAGAGAACCACAATTACATGTAATATCACTCACTGGGTGTAGTAAAAAAACACATTGTGGAGCTTGGAGACTTTTGGAGGCTTTTCCTATGTCAGACAGGAAACTAAGCTGGTTGGTTTTTACAGGGTAGGGGCACCCACAATTAATGACTTAGCATCAGTTGAAGTCTGTAGTAATGCATAAAACAGGATTACACAAGCAAAGTGGGCTCATAAACACAGTGGTAACAAACTACACCTGAGTTTTTACCAATGGAGCTACCTCATAGATGAACAATCCAATAGGATTCAGTTACACAGACAAAGACATGACTGCTACAGGAAAACATCAGTCAGTGGGTCTTCTCAAGCAATCTCACGTGTCGTTTTCAACAAACTAAAGAGATCTGAGGACATGATAAGGAGGAAGATATTGTGAGAGACATAGAAAGAGAGAGAGACAAAGAGAGAGAGACAGAAAGAGAGAGACAGCGAGAGAGAGAGAGGGAGGGGGGGCAGAAATAGAAAGAGGTGGAAGAAGCACAGATAGAGAGAGAGGATGGGGTGGGAGAGAGAAAAAGAGAGAGAGAGTAGAGAAAGGGAAAGAAAGCAAGAGCAAGACTGATAGACAGAAAGACAGAGAGAGAAAGAACGCTAGAGAGTAGGAATAAACAGGAGGAGGGAAGGTGGGAGGGAGGCCATGTGGTGGTGGGGCCCTGTGCTGTGCTGAGAGGTTCTCTTCATCCAACACAAATGTTCCCTTCCTTGGCCCCCAAGGGTTAGGGTTAGGCCCCCCAGGGCCAATAAAACAAACAGTGTGTTGACTCCACAACACAGTGCCTGAGCCCCCGGATAATCCCCACAGCATCTTCAGGACATGTTCTGTTTTCTGCTCTCCTTTTTTCTCCCCTTCCCCTCCTCCTAGGGGGAGAAAGAAAAGAAAAAGCAGAAGAGAGGAGGATGACTTTCCACTCGCTAAGAAAACATTATAGAAACACCTCTCTATCCCAGCATTCCTCTTTTTTTCTCTCTCCCTTTATTACTCCCTCCTTCCATCTCTGGCCAGGTTCACAGCTCCTGCCATGTAAGCGTATGCGGGCGTATACACCATGTGGGCGAATACACCACTTCTCAGCGTGTCCCAATGGATGGCTCTACACACAGGCACCAGGCACCAGGCACCAGGCACCCTGACTGGTGGTGTGCTCAGGGTTCTTACAGGAGGGAAATATAACAAACAGTTGATATCACAGTTCCATCTACGTAACATTGTAAAAATCAGAAACTTTCTGTCCAAAAATTATGCAGAAAAATGTATCCATGCTTACGTCACTTCTAGGTTAGACTACTGCAATGCTTTACTTTCCGGCTACCCGGATAAAGCACTAAATAAACTTCAGTTAGTGCTAAACACGGCTGCTAGAATCTTGACTAGAACCCAAAAAACGTATCATATTACATATTACAGTGCTAGCCTCTCTACACTGGCTTCCTGTTAAGGCAAGGGCTGATTTCAAGGTTTTACTGCTAACCTACAAAGCTTGCTCCTACCTATCTTTCCGATTTGGTCCTGCTGTACATACCTACACGTACGCTACGGTCACAAGACGCAGGCCTCCTTACTGTCCCTAGAATTTCTAAGCAAACAGCTTGAGGCAGGGCTTTCTCCTATAGAGCTACATTTTTATGGAATGGTCTGCCTATCCATGTGAGAGACGCAGACTTGGTCTCAACCTTTAAGTCTTTATTGAAGACTCATCTCTTCAGTAGGTCCTATGATTGAGTGTAGTCTGGTCCAGGAGTGTGAAGGTGAACGGAAAGGCACTGGAGCAACGAACCGCCCTTGCCGTCTCTGCCTGGCCGGTTCCCCTCTCCACTGGGATTCTCTGCCTCTAACCCTATTACAGGGGCTGAGTCACTCTTCCATGCCGTCCCTGGGTGGGGTGCATCGCTTGAGTGGGTTGAGTCACTGACGTGATCTTGTGCAGACCTCACTACCCTCTGGAGAGCCTTATAGTTGTGGGCGGAGCAGTTGCCGTACCAGGCTGTGATACAACCCGACAGGATGCTCTTGATTGTTTATGTGTAAAGGTTTGTGAGAGTTTTTGGTGACAAGCCAAATTTCTTCAGCCTCCCGAGGTTGAAGAGGCTCTGTTGCGCCTTCTTCACCACGCTGTCTGTTTGGATGGACCATTTCAGTTTGTCCGTGATGTGTATGCCGAGGAACTTAAAACTTTCCACCTTCTCCACTACTGTCCCGTCAATGTGGATAGGGGGGTGCTCCCTCTGCTGTTTCCTGAAGTCCACGATCAACTCCTTTGTTTTGTTGACAATGAGTGAGAGGTTATTTTCCTGACACCACACTCCGAGGGCCCTCACCTCCTCCCTGTAGGCCGTCTCATCATTGTTGGTAATCAAGCCTACCACTGTAGTGTTGTCTGCAAACTTGGTGATTGAGTTCGAGGCATGCATGGCCACGCAGTCATGGGTGAACAGGGAGTACAGGAGAGAACGCACCCTTGTGGGGCCCCAGTGTTGAGGATCAGCAGGGTGGAGATGTTGTTTCTCTCAAAGCACTTCATGATGACAGAAGTGAGTGTTACGGGGCGATAGTCATTTAGCTCAGTTACCTTAGCTTTCTTGGGAACAGGAACAATGGTGACCCTCTTGAAGCATGTGAAAACAGCAGACTGGGATAAGGATTGATTGAATATGTTCGTAAACACACCAGCCGGACCAACGTTGAACAGACCTGAGCACGGGCGTTTCCTGTTTTAGTTTCTGTCTATAGGCTGGGAGCAACAAAATGGAGTCGTGGTCAGATTTGCCAAAAGGGGGGCGGAGGAGGGCTTGTATGCATCGCGGAAGTTAGAATAACAATTATCCAGGATTTTGCAAGCCCGGGTCGCGCATTCGATATGCTGATAAAATTTAGGGAGCCTTGTTTTCAGATTAGCCTTGTTAAAATCCCTAGCTACAATAAATGTAGCCTCAGGATATGTGGTTTCCAGTTTACATAGAGTCCAATTAAGTTCTTTCAGGGCCGTCGATGTGTCTGGTTGGGGGAGGGGGGGATATACGTGACTGTGATTATAATTGAAGAGAATTCTCTTGGTAGATAATGCAGTCGGCATTTGATTGTGAGCAATTCTAGGTCAGGTGAACAAAAGGACTTGAGTTCCTGTATGTTGTTATGATCACACCACGTCTCGTTAATCATAAGGCATACACACCCACCCTTCTTCTTACCAGAGAGATGTTTGTTTCTGTCGGCGCGATGCGTGAAGAAACCAGGTGGCTGTACCGACTCTGATAACGTATCCCGAGTGAGCCATGGTTCCGTGAAGCAAGAACGTTACAATCTCTGAAGTCTCTCTAGAAGACAACCCTTGCTCGGATTTCGTCTACCTTGTTGTCAAGAGACTGGACATTGGCGATGCGGTGCGCGATGTGCCCGTCTACGGAGCCTGACAGGAATACCGCTCCGTCTGCCCCTTCTGCAGCGCCGTTGTTTTGGGTCGCCGGCTGGGATCCGATCCATTGTCCTGGGTGGTGGTCCAAACAGAGGATCCGCTTCGGGAAAGTCCTATTCCTGGTCGTAATGTTGGTAAGTTGATGTTGCTCTTATTTCCAATAGTTCCTCCCGGCTGTATGTAATAAAATTTCCTGGGGTAACAATGTAAGAAATAATACATAAAAAAAATAGCATAGTTTCCTGAGAACGCAAAGCGATGCGGCCAGCTCTGTCGGCGCCGAAGACAAGAAGGCAAATAGGTAACAGTTTTGCAAGTAAACCTGCAGCTGGAGTCACCTTACAAGAGAGTTTGTCACATTAACTTCACCGGCTCCAGCAGCAAAGGTGACTGTTTTGGAGAGCCTGGCGTGCCCAAAGTAAAATGCCTCCCATTTAGGCCCAGAAAATGGGATATGCATATATTTAGTACCATTGGATAGGAAACACTCTGAATTTTCCAAAACTGTTAACCATTTGTCTGTGCGTCAATCACAACGCATTTGGCAGGCAAAACCCTGAGGAATCTCTGTCCTGAAAAAAAGTCATTTTGACACATTGCTCATTTTTGAGCCCCTCCCTATCCAAAATGACCATATATAGGCATGTGAACGCAATGCACGTCGCTTCCTTATGATGTCATCAACCACGAGACGGTGTTTTACTCCATCTTGGAGGTATTTCGGCCATTGATAAACAGCATGGCAATGAGGACCCTCTTCTGAAAACTCTTCAGAGTGCGTGCATGAGAAGGCGCGCTGTGCCTTATTTATCGTTTTTAGCGTTCAGTTTATATTCCGGCTGATTTATAATAGTACATATACGTAAAAGGGTTCCTAAGGATACATTTAAAACTATGTTTGATTGTTTTTGGACAAGTTTATAGGTATAATTTTAACGAGCTGGCGCTTGAGTTTCAAAGGAGTAATGGAGGCTGTCGTTTCTGATTATAACGCATGAACCAAATGGAGGATTTATGGATAAAAGACGTTACTTTTTCTAACAAAAGAACCATGGATTGTCTTCGTTGGACACTTAGGAAGACCTCAGCAGAAGTTCTTCAACAGGTAATTACTTTGTTTTCGCTGTGAAATGTGTTATGTGTGTTCCATGATTGCTAATCGATACATGGCTATTGGAAAATATGTGAGGTGCTAGCCTCAAACAAATGAATGTGCTGCTTTCGTAAAGCCTTTTTGAAATCTGACAACGCTGTGATATTGCCAAGAAACAGAGCTTTTGATGAGTATGGAACACTTGTATATAGCTGGATATTTAATAATTCAACTTTCGGATTTAAAATTTGGCGCCTCAGATTTTTGCTAGTAGAGTCGGGATGATCCCGCTAGCGACCCACTGATATTTGAGTGTTAAAGGGATTGTTCATTACAAAATGACGTATTTGTTTCCTTACTTTGCTGTCTTGCCTTGTCCATGAACTGCTTACATGGTAAGGAAACAAATATGTAAATTTGTAATTTGGATGAACTATCCCTTTAATCCCTTAGAGTCGATTGACGCACCTGTGCGTATAGGACAGATACTTCAAAACAGTTTCTGTATCAAAGTTTGTGTGTTTACCTCAGCTATCAAAAAGGTGGTGTTTTTAATGATAGTGGAAGATGTTTAAATGTTTACAGGCTAGAACTGAAACTGAATGGAAGCTGAAGCAGGAAAGAAAGTAGGAGAGATAAGAAAGTGACGTTTGGTCTCTCTGCTCTTATACATCAGGCCTGAAGCTGTTTAATAATAATAATAATTATTATTATTATTATTTATTACATTTCTATAGCGGTTTTCCTTTAATCTCAAAGTGCTTCAAGAGCAAAAAAAGACTAGAGAGTTATAATTTTCCTAATATAACTTTTCAGATATTTTAATATCTGATCAATTCTTTACCTCACTTTAGTCTCATTCCGAACGCCGTAAATTATTGGTTATCTGCACAAAACCAGTCTTTACTATGAATAATCTATACACCAATTTTATTAACTAACTAAATAATCACAGAAATGCACAAACAAACAAACAAAGTAGATATGGTTACAAGGAAATGATAGGGGATGTTTCCCTAGTGTGATAAGCCTGTATGGCGGCTTGGTGGACAAAAGGGAATGGGGGAATAGACTGAGAAGGGCGGGAATTACAAGTCACTACACATTTGATAATTATATTCATTGAAATGCTAATCCTTTGCACATGAACGCTCACTCATTCGGGAACAATTGCAATCAATATATATTTACGCTCAGTTTGTCGTTTATCTCTGTTGGGATCGTCTGTCTTTCTGTTGGAAAGTTCATCCGCCCCTCTCTCTCTTCCAATAAGTCTTTCGTGGTTAGAATGGGTACTTCAGAAATATTCCTATAGAATAGATGTTTTGGCGGTTGTCACATTCAATGGTACATAATTTCTAGCTGCAGACTATTAATTAGTATCGAAGAGTTGCTCTTATTCTGTCGGATCGATAGTCTCCGAGTTTAACCACGTGGTATGGTTAAGAATTCAAAAACCATTTGTGGGCTCTACTCAAACCTTAGTTCCCTCTGTGATAGAGGTACTGGTCTCTACTCAAACCTTAGCCCTCTCGGTAATCGAGGTAAGCTTGGTCTCTACTCAAATCTTAGCCCTCTCGGTAATCGAGGTAAGCTTGGTCTGAAGTGGGAAAACCCAGGTGGGGGTTTTATTCGGAACATAGAAAAGGGCTGTCCCATGACGCCAGTCTGTGCTCATGTGCTCAATGTCTGTGCTCAATGTCTGTGCTCATGGGGCGGGCCAATGGCTTAATCAAACTTTAAACAGAAATACAATTCTCTCACATTAACATCATTACATAGCATCACATCATTTCACAAATAGTTTAATCGTAACTCATTCATTTTATACAACAGTTAGATGCAAGTTAGATGCTCTTGTATAAAGAGGGTTATGGTAATGTGGCTGTATTGTCTCTCCTGAGTTTCACAAACATTAAACGAAATGGACCGGTCGTAGCTGGATTCTCCACGACCGTGTACACATTCTGTAAAACATGGGTATTGTTAATTTCTCAAGTTCTGTGATGTGGCAGAAATTTCTTTGTTCTCTCTATGAAACCCTCTCTATATACTGCAAGGCCATGAGGAGAGAGACTCATCTAGGAATGTACTACCTGCGATAAAGAACCTAGGTGTAAGAGAGGGGGATGGAGGGAGAGAGAGAGGGATGATGCTTGATATACCCAAAGAGGGCCAACGTTCTGACACAAGCATAACACCATGGAGGTGTAAGATAAGTAAGGGCGAACCGATATAAAGCCAGTGGCTTGAATGTGTCACAACTACAGTATCACTGAAGCAGAGACAAAGTGTGTGGAACCAACCGACAGATACCCTCTAACAGAATGGATTGGGTCACAATGCTGAGCATTCTACTGACTGTTCTTATCAGAACCAACCATGCAGGCAAAGAATCCAAAGTTAATAAAGAAGAAGGTGAAGCGTACTCTTTTTATCCAAGAGGTGCTGAATACTGTTTGATCTTCAGATCGGAAGCTGAAGAGAGCCTGCTGCTGTGGGACACATCTAACCTTTCACCTGAGACGTCCACACTGGAGGCAGATTTAAGGGATCGACTAAAAGTTGAGTTGAATTTGAATTGACTACGGATCTACAATGTTACTCAGTCAGAGTCAGGGCAGTGCAGGGAAGAGTGCTGGGCAGCTGGCAGGGTTTAATACCAGTCAAAAGCTGACCTCTCAGTCTGCCGTACTGTAAAGGACTTTTGCGTGAAGGGGAACGGGGTTGTGACAACGTAGTAACAGTCAAATGGCTTCAGATGGACAATGGCCATAATCCTTTCACGAAGGACTTGGGCATCTACAGTTGCTCTCTGATTCAGCGGGGTTGGGTTAAATGCGGAAGACACATTTCGGTTGAAGGCATTTGGTTGTACAACTGACTAATAATGGTGACTTTGACTTTGACTTTGACTTGCCTGGTACGGGACAGACAGAGTTGTGTTTACAGTGAGTCCGCACGGGTGAGAAATTGGACAAAGAATATTCAGCTCTCAGTGGGAGAGGAGGCTGTATGGAGCAGGTGTATGTGACAGACGGAGGAATATCAGGGAATTACTCTGATTACTCCCTGGTCATCCCATCACTTACATTGAACCACACAGAGTCTTGTGGTTGTTATGAGGGCACGTTGAGATACAAATCCTTTAAACTTTTAGTGTGCCCCAGGTCTGAGCTGGTCACACAGTTCTACTTAGAGGGAGAGGAGGTTGATCTTAGCTGGGACTCTGATTTCACTGGGTCTGACAGGGTGGTATGATATAGACGGACTGCCCAAGTGGACAATGTTATTTGGGACTCATTTAATGGTCGTGTGTGGGTTTGAATACCTGAGGATTTGGCTGGGCGAATCAATGTGTCTCGCCCTCACGCCTCTCTGGTCCTATCTAACCTCTCAATACAGGACAGTGGGGAGTACAGGTGTGCTGTCCTACACACTACATCATACCCTACAAGTGTGTGTGTCTCAGTAACTAAGACATTCTTGCTGGAGTAGGACCTCTTCGGCATCGACTCCACATTCTACAGAGGGTACTCTTCACTGATGGGCAGTGCTCTGCTGGGGATGGTCTGTGCTGTGATCACTGTGAACCTGTAGACCAGGAGAAGAGACCAGGCTTCCCTGAAGACCCAGAGGACTGCAGCCAAGACACAGGGACAGCGGAGCAGCAGAGTAGAAGAGGAGAGAGTGGAGAAGAAAGAAGAGAGTGAAGAGAGAGAGAAGATGGACTAAGTGAAGCAAATCTATCCATCTCTGCTCCCAGCTATATTTACCTGCCAACAGAGATTCTCTACATACAGTAGCGTTGTGTTGTGCATTTTATATTGTCCAATTGGATTCCAAAACTACTTCTCCACACTCTATCTAGAATGTAAAAGGGTTATGCGGAACACTTTGGAGAAACCTTTTTAGTTCCAGGTAGAACCCTTTTGGTTCCAGGTAGAACCATTTTGGGTACCATGTAGAACCATGTTCACAGAGGGTTCTACATGGAACCAAAAAGTGTTCTACCTGGAACCGAAAAGTGTTCTCCTATGGGAACAGCCGAAAAGTAGTAGTAGAGGTTGAGTGTATTTTAGTTGGTTAGCTTTATATTTTTGAATTCAGGCTGTAACACAACAAGACTTGGAATAAGTCTAGGGGAATAAATACTTTCGGAAGGCACTGTATATGGTATGATCAGACAGTATGTTTTTTTTGTGCATTTTCATATAAAGAAATCAAACTTTTAAAAATATTTATATTTTCATATATGATGTAAAACATGAATGTAAAACATGACTAGTTGCGCGGCAGGTGTGTATTTCGCCTTCGCAGAAGGCAGGAATCGTGGTCACAGGCACGCAATGGTCATACACAGGTAGGCAAACAATCAGGTGAATCAAAACTAGGACTGAAGGCTATAACTGGTTCTCACAAACGAGCTAGGAAAAGGCTTAGTAGAGTCAAAAGGAACAATACCTCACAAAGGCACAAACAGAATGAACTGAACTAAATAAGGAGCTGATGAGACCAGGTGAGTAACTAACACAGGTGAAATCAAATCAAATGAAAGACAGGGCTACATTCAAGAACATAACAAAACAGGGCTACGTCAAGAACACAACAAAACAGGGCTACGTCAAGAACACAACAAAACAGGGCTACGTCAAGAACACAACAAAACAGGGCTACGTCAAGAACACAACGAAACAGGGCTACGTCAAGAACACAACAAAACAGGGCTACGTCAAGAACACAACGAAACAGGGCTACGTCAAGAACACAACGAAACAGGGCTACGTCAAGAACACAACGAAACAGGGCTACGTCAAGAACACAACGAAACAGGGCTACGTCAAGAACACAACGAAACAGGGCTACGTCAAGAACACAACGAAACAGGGCTACGTCAAGAACACAACGAAACAGGGCTACGTCAAGAGCACAACAAAACAGAACACAAGTTTGACTAAGAAAATAAATACAGAACCTTACACTAGAATATTCTAGTTCATTTGTATTTCCAATTGCGCTGATACTGGCTTTAACATGCTGATGAGACATTGGCTGTTTCATACAGTACAAATCCTTATAAGCTTTCGCTCTCGTCTGGGAACCAACGCTACATCATTTTCTCACAAAGAGTTACTTTGATTATGACATTTGTACTGACGTAAAGGTCAAATGAAGTGTTAGCGGCAGGTGAAAGGTAAAAGAGATTGGGAGTCAGAAGGGCAAGTAGACTAGACAATACATTTGTGCCGGGGTCAACAGCACTATCCACTAGACCACACAGGCCACTGGACAAATAAAGTTAATACACAGAGATATCTGTATGTTACATTTGCATGACCACAATCAAGTGAATGTGGATACGAAGAATAACCTTTGACCTTCCAAAGGGATACAGAAGAATAACCTTTGACATTTCAAGGGGATACAGAAGAGTAACTCTTGACCTTCCATGGAGAAACAAAATAATAACCTTTAAAGGGATACAGAATAATAACCTTTGACCTTCCAAGGGGATAAAGAGGACAAGCCAGTAAGTTCAGGCAGTATGGAGCAGCGACAGGATATACATGTAAGGGCCAATAGTCACACACACACACACACACACACACACACACACACACACACACACACACACACACACACACACACACACACACACACACACACACACACACACACACACACACACACACAAAGAAGCCAGTATGTGTATTGGCAGAGTGTATTATTCCACTATATTCCACTTCCTGTAATTAAGAAAAGGGGCCTGCTGCATTTTGGGTTATTGGATTTATTTTGGCTCATTGTCCCTGGCATTGACCGATGCATAGTATAGAGGTGTGTGTGCGGGGGTCTGGGGGTGTCTGGGCACACTGCTAGGACTAATTGCAGTGACTGTGATTAAACTGTATTTAATTGTATTAGCAGAATAGCATGTATAACGTCTGGGACAGGGAGTAGCTGTACTGATGCTGGAGGAGATATAGGTAGTGTTCCAAATAGCACAGTATTCCCCTAGGGACCATGGTAAAAAAGTAGTGCACTACATAGGGAATAGGGTGCCATTTGGGACTGAACAATATATAATTGAATAATTTGTGATTAAGCAGAAGGGAGGAAGAGGGTCGGTGAAAGCAAGGAAGCAAACCTCGGCACATTTCTCAACAATTTCTTCCCATCATCTTCTCATTACTGCTTATCAATGACAGCTTTCTCATTCCTCCGTACGGGGCCGACCAGGGCCCTGGTGCCGCTGACTAGAACGAGAGGACAGGAACGATGCGTTTCCTAGGGAAAACAGAGGGGAAAAGGTCACATTGGAGGCAGGGAAGTCCCTTTGTGTGTGAGAGCTAGTGCATGTGTGTGTTTGTGTCTGGGTTTGTGTGTGTGTGTGTGTGTGTGTGATCACCACTTTATGTATCTATCTCCATTAGAAATGGAACAGATGTTACTGAACATGAACAGTGAGTAGTAATTGACTCTGTACCGGTACCCCCTGTATATAGGCTCGTTATTGTTATGTCATTTTATTGTGTTACTTTTTATTTACTTTTTTACTATTTAGTAAATATTTTCTTAACTCTGTTTATTGAACAGCATTGTTGGTTAAGGGCTTGTAAGTAAGCATTTCACGGTAAGGGTTACACCTGTTGTATTTGGCGCATGTGACAAATACAATTCTATTTTATTTGATCATTCATAATGGTAGATCCCTTTGTGTGTGAGAGCTAGGCTTTGAGGTCCAGATTTTAATTTGAGGTTTATACAGGTTATTCAATAGTTTACAAGAGAGACCTGTTCTGAAGATGAGAAAAGGGGCATGGGGAAATTAGACAGTAAAGTAACCAAGACCTTATTACATAAAATAACCCCTAAACATGGGTCACCCATTGAAAATGCAGAGGCAACTGTGAGGCTATAACCCTAAAACCAGCATAAAAAGGGTGATGGTCAACCTCAGTGAATCTGAAAAGGCTTTCATTTCAGCTTCAGTTGTATATGATGGTAAAACGTTACTTAAAGCACTCAGGTATAATGCATTTTTAGTTGTTATAAGCATGTAAGATCGTCTGCTAAATGACTCAAATGTAAATGTAACGCCCCAATTGGTTTTTTTACATAAAATTTAAAATATAATACGTAAATATATAATAATAATAAGCCCATGTTGAGTTTTATAAATCAACGTAATTATTCTATGTCTTTCTGCGGTAATTTTTCAACAGGCTCTAAATGGCTACTATACTTTTTACATTTTGAGCTCATTTTGTGGTCATTTTCAAACGTCTTGAAACTACTCCTATATAAAATTTGAACTGAGAAAATATGACGTAAAAACCAGTTTTATTTATTATTTTGGAATACAAATGAACAATGTTCTGTTAGTCAGTGTTTCCCCTTGTTGGACCGACAGCGGGGGGGCGGACTTTCTTCTTAGTTGAACCACTTGGGGTCAACAACCCTGGAGTACCTTCAGTATCTTTACAGCTGTCTGTCTCCCTCTCAGCTCCTCTCTCCTTGTGTTCATCTCCATGGAGCTCTAATGAAACCAATATCTAAGGAATGGAAATCAACTCAGTCTCGTTAGGAAAACAAAACAATATTTTCATTAATGTTCCTAGGTAAAAGGAATGCATAAAATGGTGGTGTTTACTTAGGTCTTTATAGTGACACATAAGTAATATGTCAGTTTAGGTGCCATGTATAACTACAATGGGTAAATGTCACTATATTAACCTATTTTAATGTTCTTAAAGTCTTTCTCAGACCCCCCCATACCCCCTCATCTCTCCTTCACATCACTGTATCTGCAGTAGTCCTCTGACACTGATCATGAGCAGCAGGTCCATGTCCTACAACCAGCAGAGAGCCAGAGACAGACAGCCTGCAACCTCTATCCTCCTCTCTTCTGCCCCAGTGATCACTTCCACCATCTTCTTCCACACAAGCTCCCTCACTCCCTCTCTCTCCCTACTCCTGAACTTAGTGTGTGTGTGTGGTATCACCCCTGTATGTATTCATCTCCAGTAGAAAAGGATCAGCTGGTACAGATCAGGAGTAGTAATTCATTATACAGAGTATGGTGTTACTGATCACTACAATAATATACTCTATCACTGTCATCCCAAAATAAAAGGCTGGAAATGATTGTTAATGCTAATGTTAACAGTGCTGCTGATGATGATGATAATGATGATGAAGATAGTGATGGTGATTATGATGATTGTGATGATGATAGTGATGATAATGATGATGATGATGATGATGATGATACTGATGATACTGATGATGATAAAGATAATGATGGTGATGGTGATGATGATGATAGTGAAGATGATGATGATGATGATGATGATGATGATGATGATGATGATGATAATGATGATAATGATGATACTGATGATATTGTTGATGATAAAGATAATGATGGTGATGATTGTAATGATGATGATAGTGATGATGATAATTGTGATGATGATGATGATGATATAGTAAATTTGTTTTGATAATGTACACATTCGAAGCTGAAGCTAAGTTGCAGCATACAGACAAAAAATAAATAAAAGA
The DNA here is from genome assembly GCA_030435695.1 of Brachymystax lenok tsinlingensis. Lineage (NCBI taxonomy): Eukaryota > Metazoa > Chordata > Actinopteri > Salmoniformes > Salmonidae > Brachymystax > Brachymystax lenok. The sequence goes on from CM059791.1 coordinate 105,930,710, forward strand.
CAAAGTAACTAGGGGATAATGGTGAAGATAGAACGCTCATATTAACCACAACCATAATTATAACCATAACAACAACAACCCTGGTAACCACTACCAGATAGAGGATTTGTCAGTGGTGGAGCCTGAGGCCCAGCGGGCGGAAGTGAGGAGGATCATCTAGTAGAGCAGGACATGTGGCCGGGGTCAGGGTTCAGCTAGCTCCAACTGCTGCTCCCCCGCACTGCAGCACACAGGAAGTCAGAACACACACACACATCACACACACACACCATACGCCAAGAAACACTTGCTGTCAATGCCCTAGCAACAAGACAATATTCCCCCAGAAACAGCCGTGTCCTCTGCACACTGATGACCCTCAGCACTAGAACTCGTAAACACAGCCCACCCAGAGAGAGAGAGTGTGTATGTATGTATGTGTGTATGTATGTATGTATGTATGTATGTATGTATGTATGTATGTATGTATGTATGTATGTATGTATGTATGTATGTATGTGTGTGTGTGTGTGTGTGTGTGTGTGTGAGTGAGAGAGAGTGTGTGCATGTGGTTCTGGGCTACAGTCTGCTGTTCTGTGGCTAAGGGTCATCTCCTGTTGCTTGACCTCCATGACTTTGGACTGGAACAACATTCATACATTTGAGTGGTGGCCTAGAGTTATACTGTATCCTGCAACTGATATCAAAACATATGTTGAAGAACATTTCTAAGTGTCGAAATTAAGATAACAAAACATAACATAATAGAAGATAGTACTTCATCACACAATTTGATTCCACTGGTTTCTATCTGTATCGGCAGGAAAACAAAACATATGTGGAAGACCACAGTGTTCTATAAGTGTTGAAATACTACTGGGAAAACAAACAGTAAAGTATCTTAATTTCCCTTGCAACAGACAGGAGAATAATGTAGCTGCAAGTCGAAGAGAAAGATGAAAGAAATACAGAGCCGTCGGAAAGTATTCAGAACCCTTGAATTGTTCCACATTTTGTTAGGTTACAGCCTTATTCTAAAATGTATTCAATATTTTTTCCCCTCATCAATCTACACACAATACCCCATAATGATAGCGCAAAAACGGGATTTTCGAAATGTTTGCAAATGTATTAAAATAAAAAAAAGACATAATACATTTTCATAAGTATTCAGACCCTTTACTCAGTACTTTGTTTAAGCACCTTGGCAGTGATTACAGCCTTGAGTCTTCTTGGGTATGACGCTACAAGCTAGGCACACCTGTATTTGGGGAGTTTCTCCCATTCTTCTCTGCAGATTCTCTCTAGCTCTGTCAGATTGGATGGAGAGCGTCGCTGCACAGTCATTTTCAGATCTCTCCAGACATGTTCGATCAGGTTCAAGTCCGGGCTCTGGCTGGACGTTCAGAAACTTGTCCCGAAGCCACTCCTATGTTGCCTTGGTTGTGTACTTAGGGTTGTTGTCCTGTTGGAAGGTGAACCATCGCTCAGTCTGAGGTCCCGAGAGATCTGGAGCAGGTTTTAATCAAGTCTCTCTGTACTTTGCTCCGTTCATCTTTCCCTCGATCCTGTCTAGTCTCCGCCGCTGAAAAACACCCCTACACATGATGCTGCCACAATCATGCTTCACCGTAAGGATGGTGCCAGGCTTCATCCAGCCATGATGCTTGGCATTCAGGGAAAAGAGTTGGTGGTTTCATTTCATCATGGTTTCATAAGACGAGAAAATCTATTTTCTCATTGTCTGAGAGTCTTTTAGGTGCCTTTAGGCAAACTCATGTACCTTTTACTGAGGAGTGGCTTCTATCTGGCCTGATTGGTGGAGTGCTGCAGAGATGGTTGTCCCTCTGGAAAGTTCTCCCATCTCCACAGAGGAACTGGAGCTCTGTCAGAGTGACCTCCCTGTCCAAGGCCCTTCTCCCCCGATTGCTCAGTTTGGCCGGGTAGCCAGCTCAAGGAAGAGTCTTGGTGGTTCCAAACTTCTTCCATTTAAGAATGATGGAGTCAAAATAAAACATAATAAAAAGTAAGTAAGAATGACACAGAGGGGCAGTGTTTTTACAGCTAATTCCGGTTTGCCTGAGGCTGATGCATTGCAGGTGTTTGTACACATGCATATACACACACTCTCATTCAAATAAACACATAGAAGAACACACACATACATGTAATAGTGCCAGACATGCACACAAACAAATACAGTTGGCATTGCTGTTATGATTTTAATTGTCCTTGTTGTTGTTTTAAATGTATTATTATTTTGTATACTTTTTTTTGCATTGTTATTTGCTGTTTTCTTCTGTCTTTTTCTTTTTTCTCTTTAGTTAATTCTCTTGGTTGTTGGTGCATTGGGGGGTTCTTGGGGGTGGGGAATGGAATCATTTGTATTTTTATTATATTTTTCTTCTTGGGGGGACTGTGGGAGGGGTCTCGATTGGTTGAGGGACAGCTATTTGGGAACTATGGGGGGATCTTGGCCTGGTGGGCGATCTGTCAACCACTGTGTTCTTGGTGACCTTCAATGTAGCAGAAATTTTTGGGTACCCTTTGCCAGATCTGTGCCCCAACACAATCTTGTCTCAGAGCTTTACTGACAATTCCTTCGACCACATGGCTTGGTTTTTGCTCTGACATGCACTGTCAACTGTGGGACCAGATATAGACAGGTGTGTGCCTTTCCAAATCATGTCCAATCAATTGAATTTACAACAGGTGGATTCCAATCAAGTTGTAGAAACATCTCAAGGATGGAAACAGTATGCACCTGAACTCAATGTCGAGTCTCATGACAAAGGGTTTAAAATATTTATATAAATAAGCTATTTCTGTGTTACTTTTTTCTATATTTGCTAAAATTTCTATAAACCTGTTTTTCCTTTGTCATTGTGGAGTATTGTGTATAGATTGATTAGAAAAAAATTATATTTAATTATTTTAGATTAAGGCTGGAACATAACAAAATGTGGAAAAAGTCAAGGGGTCTGAATACTTTCCGAATGCACTGTACATCAATAAACATAAAAAACAACTGACTCGTCTTTGATTGTACTCGTCCCTTAGGTGTGAGTCGACAACAACATTTGGAGCAACCAAGTTTGTCCATTGTCACATGAAGTTTGTCCGTTGATCGTGTTAGCTATACTTCAGATGATATGCAAATAAGGCAGCTACTGTAGGCCAGGCAGTTAGAGAGGGAAGTAATTAGTGTGCCAGTAAACCTGCCCTTCCTAGTGTCTCACCTTGCATCACACCTGGGTTCAAATTGTACTTGTTTTCTTTCAAATACTTTGAAGGCAGATTTCCTGGACACAGACTTGGTTGAAGATGACAGAGGTTAAGACAAGAGGATTCTAATATCCCACAACTCTTTGCATGAATGCGGAAGAATTCTAAACAATGAGACCAGCAATGCGAGCGTAAATGACTGGGAAGGAATGGTAACAGTATAGAAAAAGTCAGATCAAAGTGTAAAATAAGCACAATCGTAGTGAATTTCAGCCTACTACTCAGAAAACACAAAGTATAACTGCTTTACTGTCATTCTATTATATCAAGCGTTTTTAAAATAATCTACAGCCACTTTATTCGTTGATTTTCAGACCGCTAGTCACGTTTTCAATGCTAATCCTGTAGAATCTAGTAAAGGTGCTGGTCCCATTCATTTGTTCATTTTCAAATGCTTCTGCATGGAATTATTATGTAGGCCAAGACAAGGCTTAAAGGGAAAGTTCAGGAGTTTACAACTTGATGTTAGATGGTTCCTCACCCTGAAGCTAGTCTATGGGCCAGCAGAAACTGAAATTAAATTTTCTTTAAACAGCCATTGCAAACTTCAGCTAAATTTACCCACCAAAAGCTAACAATCAAAGGAAGGAATTATGAGCATGTTTTTTAAATGGCCAAATCACCTGAAATGAACTAAATTCAACTCCATGTTTTGTTTGATGTTACTCTGAACTATTTGAATACTATTTGAACCCAGCTCGACAGGGTACAGACAGGACCATGGCAGTGGATCCAGAGTGGTAATCTTACAGCATGATCGTGTGCCAGAGGCCTAATGCTATCTGAGCTATGAGATGATTCATTTACATACAGTAGACTGGGAGGCTCTAGAAAGGTTGTTTCCAATGCCCAGTGTTTGTGTTCTTTATATGGTTCCCTTAGTGTTCTGGGAGCTTTGGTTTTAGGTTGCAGGAAGGTTCTGTGAAAATGTCTCTCATTGTTCTGGGAATTTTAGTTTTAGGTTGCAGGAAGGATCTGTGAAAATGTCTCTCATTGTTCTGGGAATTTTAGTTTTAGGTTGCAGGAAGGTTCTGTGAAAATGTCTCTCATTGTTCTGGGAGCTTTGGTTTTAATCTACACATAGCGCCCAGAGATATTCTCGGTAATTTCAAACTCCTGTCCCCAGACTGTGTCCATACGGCAAGCGATACCGGAGCGCCAAGTCTACGTCCAAGAGGCTTCTAAACAGCTTCTACCCCCAAGCCATAAGACTCCTGAACATCTAATCAAATGGTTACCCAAACCATTTGCATTGCCCCCTCTTTTTACGCTGCTGCTACTCTCTGTTATTATCTATGCATAAGTTACTTTAATAACTCTACCTACATGTATATACCACCTCAATTGACTCTGTATCGGTACCCCCTATATATAGCCTCACTATTGTTATTTTACTGCTGCTCTTGAATTAATTGTTACTTTTATATCTTATTTTTCTTTAGGTATTTTTCTTAAAACTGCATTGTTGGTGTTACGGATACGGGTATCCTGTGTGTGTATTTGTTTTCTTTCCTTCTGCCCTAGTCACAGGTGTAACTCATCAGCAGTCATCAGTCGCCAATCAATCCCCAATCAGTCCCAATCAGAAGACACACCTGCTCCTTTTCCCTTACCCAATCACATCCCCTTTCCCTTGGTTTAAAAACCCCACAGTCTCTTTCAAGCAGGCTACACCTCTCTATCTCGGTTTGGGTTTGCTGAAGATCAGTTGCAGTTAGTTAGTTAGTTAGTTAGTTAGTTAGTTAGTTAGTTAGTTAGTTAGTTAGTGCTCTCTCGGAAAGGAAACACTTTGTCTAAATACATTAGTTAGAACTGGGCGGACCACCCACTGTAATTAATTGGTTAGTTAGCTAGCTGTTCGTGACGCATGTAGGCTAGCTTAGGGGTTTTTGAATATTTATTATTTATTTTCTTGGGTCCAGCTCAGCCCCTTTTTCCCACACCCCATTACCGTGTGTTTGAAATATACCATTAGTGTTTGACGGTATATTTAGGTTGTCTGTGTTTTTTTTCACTGTTATAATTTGCATGAGATATGTTGCGGTCTCGTTACCATCCCCCCTAGACTACGGGGCAAAAGGGATAGTTCGTAATAGTTGGTTAAGGGCTTGTAAGTATTTCACTGTAAGGTCTATACCTGTTGTATTCCGCGCATGTGACACATACCATTTGATTTGCTTACTGCATTCACAAGCAAGCTGAACATCTGAAGTAAAGACCACCGCCAGCCTTTAAGATTGAACCTCTGCATTGTGTGAATCCTCATATGAGTCACAAATGTTCTTTTAGCTTATGAATATGTCCCTCAAAGCTTCCTTTCATACAAACCCAAACACTCATCCAGAATTAGCTGGAAGAAGTCATAAAGGGATAGAGCATTGATTATTATCTGAGTTGAGTTTTAGATCTGAATAATGGCCTCAGCCTGCAGTGTTAAATGAAAATACAGTGAGATGACTGTTCTGTTCTGACACGCGCACACACACAGACACACACATACATACACACACACAGTTCTGTTACCACAGACACACACACACACAGTTCCATTAACACACACACAGTTCCATTAACAACCACTACTCTGCTCTCCCAGTCTGGTGCAGAAAAAAAAGATCATCCTCTGAAGAAGAAATCCACTTATTGGCTCCATTTGTGAACTTCAAGACATTAAATATGTGATATGAAGCGTCTACTGTATTTTGGTTTCATTACCATGTTATGGACATGTTCTCAGTGATTATATTATTTTTAGACATGGATGTTGTGCCTAAAGAGATGATATTGTAATCAAATTTAACTACATCCCAAATTGCACCCTCTCCCCTACATAGGGCACTACTTTTGTGTGTAGTGCACCATAAAGGGAATAAGGTGCCATTTGGGACGCAGACTAATTGAGTGTGTGCTGCTGTAGGGCCAGATGTGACACACCTGTAGTGAGTTGTGAAGCCAGAGGAGGACCCAGAAAGAGACAGGACAGTTAGTCTTTACAGGCCAGACCACAGATGGGCTAGATGCACACACTAGATTGATGCACACACTGTCTCAGATTGACGAGCACAAAGAGACACACAGACACACACCCACACATGCGCACCCACACACACGTGAATGGCGTAAACATATTTGTGCTGTACACGTTGACTTTGAACTGGGCTGGTCATGCTGTCACGCTACGTCTGTACCTTATGGAGGAACTATTTACATGTTAATTTGCAAGGAAAATCTGCAGCCTTTTCTCTGTGTGCCCTCCACACACTAACAAAGCAGAACTTTTCTCACGACATGCTGAAGATTCAGCCAAACATGAATTTACACAATTAATTATAATTGGGATTTACAAAATATATCCACTACTTTATGTAGCTTTCACTGATACAAAGACAACATTTTTTATCAGGACTATTTAAATGGCTATTTCAGACAGATAAATTGGAAATCAAATGAACAGAAATAGATGGACATCTTTCCTCTCGACTTGTCACGACTTCCACTTTCGGGGGTCGACGTCACCGGCTTTCTAGCCATCGCCGCTCAGTTATTTATTGTTCCTTTGCTTTTGTCTTGTTCACTTCACACCTGGTTTGCATTCCAGTAATTACGGCATGTATTTATTCTTCTGCATTTCATCATGTCGTTGTGTGGAATTATTTCTAGGTTACATTTGTGTGTAGAACCAGGCTCGGTTCACCGGGTAACGATTGTTCACCCGTATTGATTATTGTACTTTGCTGTGTTATTTGTGAACTGTGTTTAGTCGTCGCGCTTGACACTTCAGTTGTGGCCTAGGAGAGTTTGACCCAGTGTGCGTTCTTTATTTTGTGTTGCCTATGCCATTAAAGTGTGCACCTTTACGACACCTTCCGCTCTCCTGCACCTGATTTCAACCCCAGTAGCGCACACCGTTACACAACTACCACCAGATAGAGAGACAGTGTGCCAAGGGGAAAAAATATAACTGGAAAGACAACTTGTGTGCCAATACAGGTGATAAATCTTATGAATTGATCTAAATACAATGTGATGGGAACTGCTAGTAAGAAGCATTGTCACTGCTTTGGCGAACAGCACCCCAAGCCACCTCATCTATAACTCAATTTAATACCCAGAAGCGAAGAAAAAGGAAGCTATTTTCTTTCCCCTAGCTGATTGATGTATATATTTTCAGCCAGACCCCATATAATCACATTGACCTCCTAGGACATGCTGGAAATGTCTAGGGTGATGTGGCCCGTAGATGCTGACCTGGGGCCAGTTTTGCAAATCCCACACTAATGATTAGGATTGGGGGGAGGGGAAGCCGATCTTAGATCTGTACCTAGGGGAAGCTTCAGCCCGTAGCAGAAGCAACCATTTAAGCAAAGAAGTGGAGTGGGGGGTCAAAAAAGAACAGAAAAAAAGACAAAAGATATGTGACAAATAAATAACTCTGAACTCTGACAGAGAGAAGATGAATGAATAGGGTTAATACTGGATGGAAGAGGAGGATGAATGAAAAGGGGGAGGTGGTCAGGAGAAATGGTGTCGTGATTACAATTGATTCTGATCCTGAATTCTTGGAAATACACAGAGAGAAGGCGGATAATAGTTATGATAATCGCCTTCCTACATTATGTCAAGGTCCTGTTTTAAAATGCAGATGACAGATTATATTCACCTCCTCTCCCTCGTCCTTTATTTTTCCTGTTTTATTTATTTGTTCATTCATTTTTTTATGCTGGCGAGCTGGACACACAATGGTGTCATTCATTCATGATTCTGCCTCCCGAAGAGCCCCAGACCCTCCGGGCCAACCAGGGCCTCTCATCCACCCACACCAAGCTCAGCCCAGTACCCAGGGGAGGCCAGGCCAGGGATGCTGCCTGGGGAACAGAGACTTGAACAGTTTGTCCTGGGAAAGAACGCACTAGACTACCTATTATCAGACATACATGAGACAGGCCTCGCATGAGACAGCAATACATTGTTCCAAGAGACCCACATACTCCACAGACACAATCCCATGGATATGGCCATCTGATATGTGTGTTTCTTGAACAGTTCTTGAACAGTCGTATGATGGAATCGATGCTCTGACCATTACTCATCCCTACATGATAACTTGAGTTATAAAGTGACACTTTTGATTAACAATAACATATCTGCTTTAATTGAACCAGTATATCGAGTTGTAAGCTATCCAAAAGTACATAGCCAGATTGCATTCTAAATGTGAGAGCAGGTGGAGGAGTGTGGGAGTGTTAGCAGCAGCTGAGCATTATCTCCCTATTGTCATATAAACATGTATAAGACCAGAAATTAGCATTTTCATCCAAATACTGTATATCAGAATAATGAAGAAGTTAAGTAAAGTTACTAACAATAAACCCACTCCAAGGTGAAAGTGTTTGCCCTAGTCGTGAAAGAATAACACTTTTGCTGGTTTCAAACTCCTTTTGGTCAACATTATTCAACAGATATGTCTTGAGATGAAGAAACGTCTCCGGACCTCACTGCGTAGTTGGGCCTCCTAGCTCAGAAAGAAAGCTTTATTTTTTTTGCCAGACCTTCACTAATGCAATATAACAAATTAGTATAATTATGCTCCATATTGGAGATTGACGAGACAATGTGGCCCGTGGGGCAGGTGGAGGCAGGGTAGGAAGCAGGCAGAGTGGGTATTTGCTGACGGGAATAACTAATTCATTGGCTACTCAGAGGACATTCTTGTATCTATGACATTACGGCTAATCAAATAAGCCCACTGGAATGCCAGTTTTTCCTCTCAAAATGTGATTCTCCTCCTAATGTGAAAATTATCCACCACCACCATCACCAACCTTCACCCACCCACCAACCTCCACTGGGTCATGTTCATTAGGGCACCCAACAGAATACTTTTTAAAACCTTTTGACAATGGAATAAAAATAAAAATTTGATTTCTTAGTCCAGGTAGTCCCTTCCTGTTTCAGTACTTTTCTTTCCGTTTGGTGCCTAATAAACATGACCCAGTAAACTGGAATCCCTCCACTTCTCCCCTTGTCTCAGAGGTTCGTTGGAGCACAGTGGAGCACCTTCCTCCTCCTCTTCCTCTTCCTCACCTTGTCCGGACCTCACCTTGTGGAGAGCAGAGGTGAGTGGTGGAGGGGAGAGGTGGGGGGTGGAAGAGGACCATTTGATCTCTAGCTTGGGCAGACGACAAACAAATTTGGCCCAGATCCGATTGAGTTGTCTGGCTGTGGCATCGGGTTGAATGCTAATGCTAATTCAGCGCTATTGTTTTCACTGAACACAACAGGCTCCAGCTGTAGATACACTGAAACACATGGAGTGCCCTGGGGAGGACAGATCCATCACCCAGTCCACACTGAGACAGATGTCCTCCATTTTGACACATTTATGGAGGAAATATGTTAAAAAGGAACGGCACAAAACAAATCCATGTCAATAATATATTTCCGCGCTTGACGTTTTGGCTTTGGAACATCTGAGGAAAACTAGAAGAAGCATAAAAGGGGGGTTCTTTCCAAGCCCCAAACCACGACTATGCATTTTTGACCGCAGTTTGCCTGAACATGTTTTCAGGGCTGTGATCCACTATTATATATGCGATGGTGACAGTAATGAAAGAGTTCTGTACTAGTGGGGTCAAAACGAGGTGCGGAGTGACAAAGAGAAATAAAAAATGGCTGTGGACAAGAGAGACATAATTCTCTCGACAAATCAGCAAAACAAGGAGAGGAAACATACAATGAGGATACGTTCTAGGTGAGTTTGAGCAACATGTAACAGTAACATGATGTCACAGTATCCATGTGAGTCACAGAAGGACTCACACCGCAGGTGTGAATATATTAACTGGGTCATGTTCATTAGGGCACGCTACGGAATACTTTTAAAAACCTTTTGGAATGGAATGAAAATGAAAATTTGATTTTTTTAGTCCAAGTAGTCCCTTCCTGTTTCAGTTATTTTCTTTACGTTTGGTGCCTAATGAACATGATCCAGTAAACTGGAATCCCCCACTTCTCCCCTTGTCTCAGAGGTTTGCTGGAACACAGTGGAGCTCCTTCCTCCTCCTCCTTCCTCCTCTCTTCCTCTTCCTCACCTCGTCCGGACCCCACCCCGTGGAGAGCAGAGGGAGCGGTGGAGGGGAGCGGCGGGGGGTGGAAGAGGACCATTTGATCTCTATCTCCTCCAGGGAGCACCAGGGCCTACTCATCATCTATATCCTGTTTGGGAAGGCTGACGTTGGAAACCCATCTGTTGCCGGGTCCCAGTGGTACAATCACACCAGAGAGATGGAGAGAGAGTTAGAGAAACGGAGGGGGAGGGAGGGATAGAGAGAAAAGGAGAGGGACGGATGGAGGGAGAGAGAGAATCGCTCAGGACACCACCAATACTTTCTAATTCTCTCTATGACTATTACCAGGCAGAAAAGTATTTTAACATGGAGACCGTGACTGTTTAGTTATGATGTGCGGTGATCGTCTAAAATAAACACAATTTTCCTGAACATGGATGAGTGCAGCCAAAGAGAATTTGGACATATGAACACATGCTTAAGCTCTCAAACACTTCCAACACGTGTCTGTCCACCCACACACAGTCTGATAGCATGTTCATGTTGTAGAGGAGCATCTGCTCCATCTCTCTTTTCTTACTAAAAGCAATGCCAGGAGTCCCTTTATAAATCAAAACAACAATTGTGTAGCATCCATAAGATGACAGGCAAGTATGAGGATGTTTTAAGTGAAGGAAAAATTATTGCTGCAAATTATGCCAATAACGTACTAAATTCCTTATATTGATAACAGTGGAAGCTGCTGAGGGGAGAACTGCTCATAATAATGGGCGGAACGGAGAGAATGGAATGGCATCAAACACCTGGAAACCATGTGCTTGATGTATTTGATACCACTCCACTGATTCCGGTCCAGTCATTACCACGAGCCTGTTTCCCCAATGAAGGTGCCACAAACCTCCTGTGATTGATAATAAATCATGTTTCTTTTGGTAAAGACAGATGTTTCAAAACCAAAGTAAAACAACTTAATGGTCATTGGATCTCAAGGAGGGCTCACGTCAACTAACAGCAATGACGCAAAATAAAAATCCCCAAAACCTAAATGGGTTTGACCATTTTTATTTTTAGCACAAACCAGATTAGGCATAAATTGAGTTGACATACCTGTGGGGCGCATTGGCCGGTGTTGTGGCTGCAATACGCAACACCAGGACGTCAATATTCTGCCATCTGTTTGTCAGAGCTAGAGGAATGTGAGATCAGTATGTTAGGCTGGTAGGCTGGATTCTGTTTATAGGTGGTAAAGTGGTGACCATGTCCTTCTCCCAGCTGCCAAGGCTGGAAAAAACCATCACAAATCACACCATCTATGAAGAGGGAGAAAAGGGTGAAAAGGGCTCTAATGGCCTGATGTAATGTCCTACTCTGATAAGGGCCTGATGTAATGTCCTACTCTGATAACGGCCTGATGTAATGTCCTACTCTGATAATGGCCTGATGTAGTCCTACTCTGATAATGGCCTGATGTACTGTCCTACTCTGATAATGGCCTGATGTAATCTCCTACTCTGATATTGGCCTGATGTAATGACCTACTCTGATAATGGCCTGATGTAATCTCCTACTTTGATATTGACCTGATGTACTGTCCTACTCTGATAATGGCCTGATGTAATGTCCTACTCTGATAATGGCCTGATGTAATGTCCTACTCTGATAATGGCCTGATGTTAACTTCTACTCTGATATTGGACTGTTGTAATGTCCTACTCTGATAATGGCCTGATGTAATCTCCTACTTTGATATTGACCTGATGTACTGTCCTACTCTGATAATGGCCTGATGTAATGTCCTACTCTGATAATGGCCTGATGTAATGTCCTACTCTGATAATGGCCTGATGTAATGTCCTACTCTGATAATGGCCTGATGTTAAGTCCTACTCTGATATTGGTCTGATGCAATGTCCTACTCTGATATTGGCCTGATGCAATGTCCTACTCTGATGTTGGTCTGATGCAATGTCCTACTCTGATATTGGCCTGATGCAATGTCCTACTCTGGTATTGGTCTGATGCAATGTCCTACTCTGATATTGGCCTGATGTAATGTCCTACTCTGATATTGGCCTGATGTAATGTCCTACTCTGATAACGGCCTGATGTTCTGTCCTACTCTGATAATGGCCTGATGTAATGTCCTACTCTGATAATGGCCTGATATAAGTCCTACTCTAAAGTATAGAAACAATGGGTGGTCGCCTGCATTCTTGTATAGTATTTAATACCAAATAATGTTGGTCACAGGTGCGTAGGTTTCAAAGAATAGGATCATGGAAAGGAGAGGTCTGACGAAAATGTGAAAAACAATCCAAAACAGAGGCTCACATGCAAAAATAGAGATGATTTATTATGTCATGATATCCATAAAGTGCAGGGTGCAATAAAGTGCATAAATAAAACAGAAAATTCACAACCTGCGCTTTTTGTGTGTGGGTATGTATCCTCTCCATGTTGATACTCTACAGTGTACCACCAATTAACGTTTTCACTGATGACATCTAATGGAACACAGTATGTATCCTCTCCATGTTGATACTCTACAGTGTACCACCAATTAACGTTTTCACTGATGACATCTAATGGAACAAACAGTATGTATCCTCTCCATGTTGATACTCTACAGTGTACCACCAATTAACCTTTTCATTGATGACATCTAATGGAACACACAGTATGTATCCTCTCCATGTTGATACTCTACAGTGAACCACCAATGAACCACCAATGAACCTTTTCACTGATGACATCTAATGGAACATATTGTACATGTTAAGCTTTTCTCGTTCATCAAATTTGAATATTGAATCTTCAGGGAATGCATGACTATGCGACATACATTCAGTAAAGATTCCATATTGAATTTGGGAAGAACATGTAAGAAAAGCTTCAGAATTTAAGCACTACAGTATTTTATAACATATCCGTACACGTGTTAGTGCATCAACCAGGTTTTTTTCCTATGGTACTCTCTTATCAAAAGTATTGGCCAAACGGTGCCATAATCACAGATAAAACATTCAACCACAAGCCCAGTCTTGGCCATCCAACGTATACGTTTTTCCTTTACAGAAAATGAAACCTAAAGACAGAATCAATCAATACCTCACTCTCTCTTTCTGCCTAACATTGTGAAATGGGGTAGAGCGGGAACAGATTTATGCCAGTCTCTTGGAATAAAAGGTTTTCGCCAAAAAGAGTAGGAGATTTTCAGGGCCGTAGAGTGGGGTGTGTGTGTGTGTTTGTGTGTGTGTGTGTGTGTGTGGGTGTGTTTGTGTGTGTGTGCGTGTGCGTGTGTGTGTGTGTGTGTGTGTGTGTGTGTGAAGGGAGGGTCCCTAAGGAAGTAATTAGTGCTGTGTTAGACGAGTGGCTAATAAAACATACTACTGGGCTACATGTTAGCTACTCTGAGCCTGGAGAGTGGCGAGGCCAGGGGAGGTGAGGTCTGTGTGTGTGTGTGTGTGTGTGTGTGTGTGTGTGTGTGCGCGTGCGCGTGTGTGTGTGTGTGTGAGAGTGGGGGGTTGGGGTAGTGTGAGGCCAAACAGGGTCGGGGCAAAGCAGAGACACAGTAGCAGCAGCTGAATCAGAGGCAGCACACTAAAGGTGTCAACTTCACTAAGGCCTAAGCACTGTTCAATCTCAACTTTGACCTCTTGCTTACTATAAGCCTCCACTTTCTTCCAGACTTCATCAGATGTGATCTGAGCTCGTAGAACATGGACACCTTCACAAAGAGAAAACACCCACACTATAGAATGACCAATAACTGGACTATCATAGGTCACAAAGTGAAGGTTTCAAAGGACTTGATGTCCATTGTTTCCTACATATGCAAAAAGCCTAAGAAAATGACAGGGTGTTATTAGTACATGTTAAATATAGTGACGTTTAACCATTGTAGTTACTATATGTCACCTAAGCTGATATATCAACATGTTTCTGAGATGTCTGTTTAAAAAGCCTTCTTCTCACTCTGACCTCGTTCACTTCCATCTCAGACACCAAAGGTAAAGATTAGGGAGATTCCAGTACACACGTTACTAAAAAGGGTGGGAACTCTATGCCCCAACCAGGGAGCCCACTCAGCCCTCTCCCTGATCTCTGAAAAGAAAATGGCTCCAACACTGCAGCCACAGAGGATCAGAGAAACCACCTCCTCTTGCAGTGAGGAGAGAAACCACCTCCTCTTGCGGTGAGGAGAGAAACCACCTCCTCATGCGGTGAGGAGAGAGCAGCGTTAGATTAGGTTTCACCCCAGCGTACAGCTCTGCCAAAGACCAGTCATGCAGACACAACAAACCCATGCCGTTTAGGGAACAAAGTCCAGGGAACACCACTTCAAACTCCACTAAGAGAGAGGGGGGTAGAGAATAGAGAGAGGGGGAGAAGGGCGTGGAGGGGGAAGAGAGAGAGAGAGAGGAGAGAGAAGAGAGAGAGAGAGCTAGCGGAGAAAAGGAGATGGGATGGATAAGAGAGAGAGAGAGAAAGAGAGAGAGAGAGAGAGAGAGAGAGAGAGAGAGAGAGAGAGAGAGAGAGAGAGAGAGAGAGAGAGAGAGAGAGAGAGAGAGAGAGAGAGAGAGAGAGAGAGAGAGAGAGAGAGAGGAGAGAGAGGGGTGGTTATAGATAAGTGGAAGCATATTGACAAGCTGCAGACAGGAGGCACTTCTGTACATTTCACTGCCCAATTCATCCCCCATACAGTGCAATAATCTGTTGAAAGGGTTGGTCTCCCCACACATGTCTGATTATGCCTGTAGGATTGTGACCCTCCATACAATGGCCTAATGCATGGTTACATTTCCCCAAAATGGCAAGCTTTGTAGGCCAGTTTCCCAGACCGAGAATGTCCTTCACTAAACAGCACTTTCACTTCTCAAAGGATTTCCCATTGATCATGATTTTAAATCCAGGACTATGAATCATCTGTCCGGGAAACTGTCTCTAAGAGTTTGCCTGAGGGTGTTAAAATGTGAGCATTGTCAGCAAGAACCTGGCTTGTAAGCTTGTTTGCAGCGCAGCAGTCTAAGGCATTGCATCTCAGTGCTAGAGGCGTCACCATAGACCCTGGTTCAATCCTGGGCTGTATCGTGAGCGGGAGTCCCATAGGGGTGCGCACAATTGGCCCAGCGTTGTCTGGGTTAGGGGAGGGTTTAGCCGGGGTAGGCCGTCATTGTAAAATCAGAATGTTGCCTGGTTAAATAAAGGTTACATAAATAAAACCTGAAAATAAAAATGATGCAGGTCAATAACTAGCTCTGCCAACGAAACTACTATATGTGGTGAATTAATGAAAACATCCTGATAGATGGTTTCCCAGTAAACATAGCTCATATAACACATACTTTAAACACATTATCAGCAAATCATCATGTTCCCAATGAAAACAGTTTGATTTCACATTTCACTAGAGAGAGAAAAAAAACACTATACCTTGGACAAGTTAACAAGACTGGGAAATCTGTGACAAGAGGTCAAGGGCCCAACCTGGATGCTAATTGCTATCACATTGACCGCATTCCCGAATGAAATTCATTCCCTACATAGTGCACTACTTTCAACCAGAGCCCTGCCCTGTTCAAAAGTAGTGCACTATAAAGGGCATAGGGTGCCATTTGGGAAGCAGTCAATGAGTCATGGGGAGTTAATTTGAGGCCTGATTTTATTTCAAAGCGTAAAAAAAGCCTTATTACAGAGTTGGCTTTTTAGTTTACCATAAGACGGCTTAAGTGACTAAAGTAGCTATTGATGCCGTACTAGCTTGAATGAATCGTCTTTCAAAGCTCCCTTTAGGCCACTTGGAGAGAAACGACGGAGAGAAAAGGAAGAGTGGTTTTTGAAGGACTGCGTCTATACATGGAAGGGCTTGACATTTCCAGGAAGACCATAGTGGTCACAACCTAAAAGGGAAGAAAACCCTAACAAACATGATGGGCTTAGATGTGCTGGCCAAATACAATTCCCCCTACCAGGCACACAAACACAAAGGATAGCTTGGTTCCACTAGACAAAATCCTACAACAGATCCTAATATCTACTTGCAGACTTGTGTTCGCAAACTTTAATTCATCTATCTTTTTGTTCGTTTTTCTCCTTCTAAATTAAGGGGGAAAAAACAACTGAAAATAAACTTGAATTTAAAACAAATAAGGAAAGTCAAGACAGAGAAAATAAGGTTTTGCAACATCTTAGGCCCATTTTCAGCTTTTCCTTTGATGATTATCCCTCAACAACAAGCTTACAGTGGTGAACCACAGACACATCCTCAGAACTCCTCCAAGCTTCAAATCTGCCATTATAAAACGAACACAGCGCTGCTTTTAAACCCAGAAAAGGTTATCTAAAGTCTCTGGCCCTCACCAGCCTGGGCTGAAACGGCCAGCATGACACACAGAAATAAAGCGAAGAACCTGGATGAAGAACCTGGCTGTCACTTTAAGCCCTTATTTCCTTGTTCGAGACAGTGGATAGTTAAAGGGACATAACACATCTACATTTGTCAGATGTTTTCAGATCTCAATAGCGGTGCTCTATGTTTCTAGCCAATCAGTTGTGTAGATACAGCTGCATACCTCAACCTCAAATGAATTCAGAAGATAAGCACTAGAAACAAAGTGGTTACCTAACAGTCACCTAGAGCCTAATTTCCTCATTTGACACGGTGGATAGTTAAATTTCTGCTGATCTCCCAGCTGATCTCTCTGGTGTATGTGTGTGTGTGTGTGTGTGTGTGTATGTGTGTGCGTGCATGCTTGCATGTGTGCGTGGCAGTAGTTGTTGAGGGAATAACACACCCGTGTGCTATCAGTGAGACACACTACAACCACACCAGAGGTGTGTCCGCCTCAGCAGCTCGGCAGGCCAGATTTTCACACGCTGTGTGGTCCTAGGACTCAGGAGGAGTGGAGGAGCTAGATAAAACCTCACCCTTCGTCAACAGAACAAGAAGAGTAGGCTATGTTCCGTGGAATTTCGACGGAAAGCTCTCTGTGTTCTTTCCCAGTGTATGAGTCACGTTCCGACTCTCCTAAAGCCCTGTAGCTGCAGCAGTGAAAGACTCCTCCGCTCCTACACCAGCTCAAGGCCCGAGGGAAGACCATCCAATGGCAGAGCTGGTTAGTGCTTCCACAAAGCAAAGACCGGGGTTCCTTGAAAGAAGAAGCGATGAGTCAGCTGAAATGAGAGAGTGCAGTACACCACCTCAAGCAAGTCTGATGATGATGCAACAAGGTGAAATAGAAGCTTCAGAGAATACTTATCTGAATTCAGATGGAACTAGAGAATTAGATATCTTTAAATCTACAGAAAAAATGTGAAGTGCCTTTAAAGAAATGGAAGAGACCAGAGGAGGGGAGAAGGGAGGGAAGGGGGTTAATACACATCCTCTATCTTCGTTGAAATGATTTGGGACGGGTCTCTGATTGCCAACCGTCTCCCTCCCCCTTCATCCTCCTCTTGGCCCGAGTGTCTCCCCTCTCCCACCCCGTGCATCACTGCACACCCTGGCCCTCGCACATGGCCCATTCTCCGTCCAGCTTAGAGGGATTAGCCAGGCCTTCCTCTACTGACAGGTGCATGGTCACGCTCAGACATGACTGGCAGGCCCACATCTAACCCTGCAGCAGCAGGAGAGGACAGACAACCGCTCCCTTTGCTCTGTCAGCCCATCTCCCTCCACAAGACAGACGGACAGACAGACAGACAGATGGAAAGGAAGGCTTGCGGGAGCAGACAGGCAGGCACACAGGGACGGAGGCAGACAGACAGGCAGGCAAGTAGGCATGGAGGAAGGTACACAGGCAAGCAGACAGGCAGGTAGACCGGCAGAAAAACAGACAGACAGACAGAGAAAGACAGAGACAGACAGCATTAGAACCCTCATACCACTGAGCAAATGGCTAGGTGTGACCGAGCACAGATAAAACTGTCCGCTTAAATCCAAAATATGTTTTTCCATATCGGTATTGATACTGAAATCCAAGATGTCTTTCATGGTTTACAGTCTATGGGCTAAGCGCAAGCAAGTGGCATTTTCTCAAGAAGAATTAAATATGGCCAACATAAATGACCAACTTGAAAATTAAAATATGAAAATAAAATAAATATTAAATAGACCACATAAAGTACCTGGGTTCTGTGAGTACTAACAGTCCCACTAAGTATTTTAAGTATCTTTTAAATGCGTTGTAATTACCTTGAGTCTCAGGGAATCAACTTTGGTTTTTACAGTTGTAAGCAATTAAAGAGAATTATATTCTTGGCACCTGAAGTTAAATACGGCACAGCTCTGCTTTTTCCCTGGTGCACACCATGCAGCCTAATGGGAAAAACACCAGCCAGGACTGAGCCAGCCAATGCACCGGCCCTAGAAACCATAAAAAAGCCAGACAAGAAGTCTGACTTGGCTTTTATATTTGCATTTTAGATGTATATCATGTTATTTATTTTGGGGGAGGTGGGTGTAAAAGATATGTTTTATGTTTAAGGCCTTAAACCAAAGAGAACAAATATATGAGTGATTGCCACCAGCCTGAGGTGGCGGCACCAATTGATGACTTCAGGCAGAGAACAGAAAGCTGTGATACCGTCCAATGCTGGAGTGTGTGGTGGGCATTGGGCATTGGGCACTGGGCAGGATAGAATAGCTTGGCAAGGCTTCCACAATGCATTGGCGGCAACAATAAGACCTGTATGGAAGACAGACATCTTTGTAGAAGACCTTACCCACTAGTTTCATATGTTGACAGACAAGAATGTGATTCTTGGTCAGTTGCTGGAATACGGTGTCCATATTAGGACAGTCACACATCCATGGAAGTTGGAGTTGGTATCAGAGTAGTTTGGTACTAGGGCCCACGTGGGTAACCGCCTTGATTGGGTAACTGATTAATAAAATTGAAAGTCTGCATAATAAATACATGTAACTCGTCAATTGTGTGAGTCAGGGACTGAGAGGCAAACAAAACAAGATTTCTGAATGATTATTATTAATAACATTTTTAATTCAACCACAGGAGCCCGCTCTCAATGTTCCAAATACACCAGAGATCATCATTTAGCCACAGAGGATCAATAGTTAGGAAAGAAAATTCCTATCGCTGAAAAGAGAAGACTAATCTGTATAGAACAAAATAAAGAAAATGACAAAACTCCAGAATGTTTGCTAAAAGGAGCACTTTTTGGCTATTGCCAAGAGGAGCACATCAGCATCACAGGGAGTAGTACCCTATAGCTTCATCTCCATCAGTAGGTGAGTCAGTGTGCCACTGAAAATGTATTTTAGTAGCCTATACTGTAGCCTTTAAAGAACCCAAAGCCCCGGGGCCTATGATTTCTTAATCCGACCCTGGTTGTGGACAGTTTCAAAGCCTAACACAAGGAAATGAACAGTGCTCTCTAAGGTGACGATTAATTTAGAACACCCATATGCACATTAGAGGTTATGCATATGCATGGGTCTGTACTGTATATGAGCCCAAGCCCCCCCAAAACAACTGAATTAAAATAATGATTGTGCCGTTATACAATACATAGCCTAGGACATGACAGAAAAATCTAAAAATAATACTGATTTAAGATATCTTTGGTACATAATTGGTATAGCCTAAATTAAACAAATTCAGTGTTATTATGCAATTACAGTGAATTCATTTTTTGATTTGGAATTTGTATTTGATTTGGAATAGGCGAGTAACAGAGCATTTTATATATATTTTCGTATTTAATAGGCTGATTATTTCACCACCGTGCATTTCCATCTACTCCCCTCTCTTCTTTTCTCCTTTCTCCAGCGCACAGAGAGGGGCTGTCAACAATGTATGTCAATTATAAAGTATTTTCTCTGTAATGTCTTTTTCATTATATGTCAGACCTCAGTAAGACTAGCTGTCGCCATGGGGATCCTAGTAAATCAAACCAAAATCAAATCAACAGTTTACTGACATATGTTTTGTTGTGAAAACATGTTAATATAATTTTCCCTAAAAGATTTCACTTGGTTTCCCAAATGAAGTGCTGGGTAGCTGCAAGAACAGGGTTGGAGAGCCCAGGGCATACAGAGTTTGGGCGGAATATCACATGTCATGCAGCGAAATAACCGGGCAGCCTACCCAACGTGATTGAAAAACGTGCAAGCAGGAAAGTGGCCTCCATTCGCTATTGGAGTGCATACGGATGGCATGTCTTTTTGTCTTGCCCCAGTTCCTGCCCATTTGGTAATGGGCCATTCTAAATAGAAACTAGTTTTACATATTAGTAAAGACAAGATTACATCGAGAATAGTCTGATGGGTGAAAAATGATGAGAGAACAGCTTGTGCAGCCTGAGGCAAGGAACAGAGTGGAAGCTTTTTTGTTTGCCACTTTCTCAAATCATCAATAGCCTGTAGCTGCATCATGCAGCCCGTATATATCTCGGTTTCTAAGGCATTCTGAGATTTGTATCATCCAAATAACTCTAAATCTAGCGTATAGGACCTGTTTCAAATGATCACTTTTACACTTATTATAGTCACTTCATATACGCACTCTCACTCCGGAAGGGGAAAAATATCCTCTCTACTTTATTCAGCTAGGCTGCTGCCTATATACATAGACTTGACATCACTGGAACACTAGTCACTTTAATAATGTTTACATATCTTGCATTACTCAGCTCATATGTACAGTATCTACTGTATTCTATACTATTCTACTGTATCTTAGTCTATGCCGTTCTGACATTGCTCGTCCATATACTTATATATTCTTAATTCCATTCCTTTACTTAGATGTGTGTGTATTGGGTATATTTTGTGAAATTGTTAGATATTACTTGTTAGATATTACTGCACTGTCGCAGCTAGAAACACAAGCATTTCGCTACACCCGCAATAACATCTGCTAAACACGTGCATGTGACCAATAACATTTGATTTGATTTGCGCTAAGTGTAATTATATTCTTCTTACTTTCAAATCATATAAAATAATGACATGGGACTTATGAGCATATCTTGTCAGCTAAATGAACAAGCCTACAGCCGCCTAGTGGTTGGCAGAAAACACATTTCAGTTGAATGCATTCAGTTGTACAACTGACTAGGTATCCCCCCTTTCCCTATGGTATGCCAGATAACTTAAAGGCCAACTCACAATTTGTTCTTCTGAAATATATGGATTTATTGTAATGGTGTATATTCAATTGATTTATTACACTTTTTTAAATGTAAATGTTCCAATGGCCCGCATCGGCGGCTAGTATGTGGACTTGACACCTGAAGAACTAGCTTTACATAACATAGTGGTACACTCAACCAAGCATGGTACCTCATACAGTTACTGTGTGCAGAGAGAACACACTGTCTTAGTTAAAACATAGCCAAAGCTAAATATCCTAGCAAAGTCAAATATATTATCATTATTTTATCCAACTTCTGCGCCACACAAAACCCCCACATTTGCTAAGCTACGTTACATTAGTACAACCCAAAGTACCCTAATTATCCAAACCATGACTAACTGCTGAGTTTTGAACCTGAAATGAGACTCAATAT